>JAHWFP010132250.1:139591-153112 GCA_023313725.1 Lithobius niger | reverse complement strand
AAAAAAAGAAAATCTCACCTGAGAAACAATTTTTTTTTTAAATGGCCTTGCTTAACTAATAACTAGACATACTTCACTATCTAAACTAAGTTAAACTTCATAAAAATGCCATTTTATTTGTTTAAAAAAATAGGCTAGCCTAGGCCTACTTTACTTCAGCAAGTTAACAGATCTAAACACACTTCATAAAAATACTATTTCATTTGTTTAAAAAAAAAATAGGCTAGCCTAGCCTAGGCCTACATTACTTCACAAAGTTAACAGATGGAAACAAACTTCATAAAAATACCATTTAATTAGTTTAAAAAAAAACAGGCTACCGTAGGCCTACTGGACCCGCAGAATAATTACGCCTACATCTGAATCCAAAATTTAAACAAAATTCTCCAAAAGTGGAACTGCAGTAGAGTTGAAATACAAAGCAGTGAGGTACTTCAGGTTTTCTACAGTCAAATTTTGTCGTTTGTCCGTTAAAACGTCACCAAGAGTGCTGAATGAACGTTCGACATCAACAGATGAAAGAGGTAAGGATAAACATTTCAAAGCAATCTGTGTAAGCTTGGAAGCTCTGGATTCTAACGAAAACCAAAAATCCAAAATCCATTCGTTTAATTCTTGGTCGTCTTCATCTTCGCAGTTCTTGGCAGCGTCTTCCCTAACATCTGCCTCTTCCACCATATCTTCAGCAGCATCTTCAACCTGTTCTTCCATAGTCGCAGAGTTGTTTATGGCTTCTCCGTCATGTAACTCATGTTCTTCTTGTCCAGCAGTTGAAATAGGCGTAGGGAGTTCAGCTACATCAAATTCATCGTCGCTCTCAACCTTGCCAGCTGCATAGTCTTTGGCCGCTTTCAAATAAACACCCCACTGTGTTTTTAGCTCTTGCGATGGATTGGCTAATCCAGCAATGTCAGAGTAGGCACTTATTGACTGTGGTAAACTGCCTACTTGGAATGGGTCAAAACATCGCATCGCTTTGAATACCTTCATGGCTGGTTGCTTGCCGTCAACGTATTTCTGAAGCTTTTTCCTGCAAGCTACACTTGCAGCATGGAACTCCTTAGCAATGCGCTTCGAATCTTGTAGGTCAAAGCCTTGCTGTTTGACATCCAACAAAAAATCCCTTTGTTCAAGAGCCAACAACCAGTTTAAAAGTTTCTGTACGTAATTGTAAATTTTGTGCGCAGCCAATGCTCGTCCTTCCATTAACTTAACTGCAACACAGATCTTATGAGACAATTCGGCAATGAATCGAAGTTTCAGCCCCATTTCTTCGTATGATTCCTCAACAATAGTCTTCACACCTTCAAAAGCGATAGTATCTTCCCCATTTTCTTCCAGCTTGGCTATTAGTGCAGGATAACTGTGGAAGTTGGCAGAATGGCGCTGAACAGCTTCCAGCCACGATGACCAACGTGTCGTCACAGGCATTGGCGGATTTTTTGGATTAGGAATCCCACATTCAATGAGGGTTGCTACATATATGCGTTTTTTCTTCCTGGATAAATTAAAAATCTTCTTCATGAAGGCCACAAATTTGTCCACGTCAGGGAAAGAACTCCTCCAACATTCTCCTACCAGATTAAAAATGTGGGCCCAGCACCCAATGTGTACAGAAGCAGGACACACAGCTTTGATGATGGCGTAACTTGCTGCCATATAATTTACGTTATCACTTGTAAAGCTCGAAACTTTACTGTACGGTATGTTCTTTTGAGCTATGGTCTGAAGCACAGCACCAGCAACTTCTGCTGAATTCACTGCAGTTAGTTCAATTGTATTAATTAAGTATGGCACTAGCTTTCGTGTGGCAACATCGGTCTTGCTACAATTTTTTAAACCAGGAATAGCGATGATATTCATGATTGGACGCTGTTTAACATCTGTTGTTTCGTCAGCCATTATGTTGACACAATTGGCTTTATTTAAAATTTCCTGTATAACTTGGGACTGTTTATTGTATACAAGTTCAACCTTTGTTTTTCTAAGGTAGTCTGCGTTAGGAACACATTTACCATTCACCACGTGTTTGCTCAAAAAGTCACGAAAGGCTGGTTTATCTACCTTTTGCAATGGAATGTCCGACGCTGTTAGAGCATAAACTAAATCTTCTACTACTTCGTCTCGAGCCTTTTTTGATTTATTTTCAAACACTGAGTTTAATGTGAGCTGACGTTTAGAATTTCCCGACGCACCTGCTTTATTTGCATCCTTTGCGGCGGCCTCACGTGCAATGTGTTTCTTGTTGGCTTCCAAATGATCGACAATTGTTGATCGGCGTCGATGATCAAGCGTTACGCAGCATACTTTGCAAAATAATAATCCATGATCAACGTAAACTTTGCCTGGAAACTCAGTCGCTCGTTGCGTAGGAGTTTTCTTTGAAAGGTGAGACGGATTGGATTGCGATCTCGCCGCCATTTTCTCAAAACGGAACGCGCCACCAAACCGGAAGTGAAGCCGGAAATCACCGCTGGAAGTGCCGCTAGAGCGCGCGCGCTGCTAACTTTCGGTTTCAGTTAAAACGATCGCTTACGTTGCTTGAAGAAAGGCTTTTCAAAGGATGAAATTATTATATTTTCAGCAATTTTGGGTTATTCCAGAAAAAAAATTCGATTTTCCGTGAAATTCCGCGAACTTTTAAATTTCCGCGAAAAATTAATCACATATTTGGAATCCATGTACGACTAGCAGTCCAAAACTTTAAAGATTTTTTTATTACATCGTTTATTTTAGTAGTTGCGATTTCCGTGAAAATACGCGATCGCGGAAAGTATGTGTCTTTGAGTATGGTAGCCAAGTTTGGTCACCGTATTTATTGAAACACATAAAATTGATCGAGTCCGTTCAACGTACTTTTACCAAATACTTGCCTGGGCTAAAACACAAATCATACTCTGAGCGTCTTAGTATTTTGGGGTTGGACACCCTCGCAGTACGGAGGCTTAAGCTGGACCTCTACATGACCTATTCCATCCTTCATGGTTTAACGAATATACCTAGCACTCGGTTTTTTCAACTGCGTGAGGGGGACCGAACACGTGGTCATGGTTTTAAATTGATCGTGAGACCTTTTAAGAGCGATTGTCGTAGGCACTTTTTTTCAAATCGTGTTGTTGAGCCTTGGAATTCGCTCCCTGCAGATGTTGCCCATGCCCCATCCCTTGTATCTTTTAAATTCAGACTTAAAAGTGTAGATCTTACAAAGTTTGTAATGCGTTTTTAGTATGCGACAATGGCTATGCCAGCAATTGGTTACTTTTACTTTGTTCTTGCTTAATTTGTTTTTGGCAGGGTGTTAGTGGATCGTATGGTCCCTTCCCTGACCTTTTGTATCTTTTTGGTGCAATAAATTTCTCATTCATTCATTCATTCATTCATTCATCAATTGACTCCCGTTCCTCTTCATACCATAAACGCATTGTAGATTGAAAATGGTAATCTCCTATACACTCTTAAGTGAAGTAGCTGCAGATCACATGAGGTTTGGTTTAGGCCTATTAGACAGTGGCGGTCATGGGTTTCAATAACTTGTGGCTAAAACCGTCTCATTACACATCGACCCTCTGGGAATTCAGTAGAAGAAACACATAATAAACCCTTTTACTTCCACTAAAAGTGCTGTAGCATTTAAACAGGGCTTCACCAAGAGGAACAGTAGATAGGCTAAGTGATCACAATGGCAAAAATAGAAAAAAATCTTAAGCCTCTACCATCACATCTCTCCTGTAAGTACAGTAGTTCGCTACTTTGACATACTTTTTTAATTACCTCTGTTATCATCTGTACTGGAAAGTTTTTACTATAAAATGAGAAACAGTAGGAAACATCAAGTTCAAACAGTTGTGATTATTCGTAAAAGACTACGGAACTGTATTACAAGTGATCTTTATTTTCTTTAAACCTTTGCCAACACTCGTGTCTTCTTTGATTCTAATTCTATTAGTTTTGCTCTTGACTCTACTGTAATTTGGACAGCATTGTTTGTTTATTTGATGAATTTATATAACTATAGTTTGTTCCACATTATGTTTTCAGAAAACTGACTGGTTGACTACTCGTTTCATTCCACTACGAGTGCAAAAACATGTGGATCTCACACTTATAGACTGAACATAGTTACTGTTAGAGTTTACGAATGGCATGTGTACGGATTTTTTTGTACTCTAGTGGAAGAAAACGTGGCGTTATATAGTCAGTTTTCTGAAAACATAATGTGGAACAAAGTATAATTATGTTTTTTTTTTGTATATTCTTTTTATGTACGTTGAGGATATTAGTGGTCAACTGACCCATTCCTTGTCACGTTTTGCTTGTTATGCAATAAATTCAATTCATTCATTCAAGTATATTTAATTATATTCTGATTGTTTTTCAATACCTTGAAAATTACTTGAAATGCTGTTATAACTTAGTTTAGGCCGGGAAAAAAAATTGTTCGGTTCTCGGGCGGGTCCCCAAAAATCATGCTGGTTAAAGGCTTTTTATTTCATTCGTCTTGCGTCGTTACCCGTGGAGTGAGGCACTAACGAAATATTTGTTCTTGCGAAAACTATTGGACACAATTATTTCAAACTTATTACACGCACGCAACAGATATTTATTAAAATGCACAGAAAAAATCGGACAAATGGCTTTAATAGTGTCGGAGAACCATTGTTTTTTTAATTACGGGTAGTAGCCAAATGAAATCGAAAATCTCCGTGTTGACAAAACGCGTCCGAAAGTCGGCGTTAGGCTAAAAATCGTTGTTCGAACTTGTTCCCACCTGATAAGCAATAGTGTGAAGGTTTATACGCTCCATTTCCATTTTAGTTTTGCATCGTGGCTGCTGATTTAATTTTTTAATGCTGTGAAACATCATCTTTCTTGTAATTTGTAATGACGAACTAATACACAAGTGCTCTCAAGCGCTCACGTGAAATCCGAAGCGATCGGCGGCATCCATGTTGAAATCACGCATCAGCCAATGAGATCACGCAAATCGGTCACGTGGTACCAACCAACCAATAACTGAACGCGATTTTAAAATGCTTTGGAAAATTAGCTTGAAATGGCCAGAAACGGCCTACTACAATTCGCCTGATTGGCCAATGCCAAACGGCCATCGAGAAAATAAGTTGAGTGGCCTAGATTGAAGGGAATTCCAGCTTTCCAACTAATACAAGATGGCAGCGCCCAGTCAAATGCTTCGACCACTACCGCTGATCAAAAATGACCAATTTTCTGCTTTTTGACTTAGGAAAAAAGAATGAGAAACACATTTTTGCAGTTTTTAGTAAGTCTACACTCAACTAAAGTGCTTTTAATAAAATTGTAGATATTGGTGACAATGGTTTTTTTTTTACAGAAATCGATGCACAACATGTCAGGAACTTCAGCGTTTCGCATTTCGATATTTTGACGGAAAATTGCGTTTTTCGACCCATAGTTTACCTTCAAAGCTTCGACGTATATATACGTCGTTACTGTGTTTGGGATGATTTTTTTTGGACGTATATATACATTCATACTGCTTAAAAGTTAAAGAAAAATGTTGAGCATTTTCATAGCATTTTGAAAATAAATAATAAAATAAAAAGCCGGGTGGCCTGGTCCTTTTTCGACTTTCGAAATGCCCGAGAACCAAACTTATTTTTTTTCCCGGCCTTAGCAATGCTAGATGAATGCTATAAATGCGTTGCTTACAAAGGAATTGTAGTCATATTTTAGGAAAGAAAATTTTTTTCGTAGGTTTTTAGAAGGTTTTGCCAACAGTTAAAAAGCGACTAATTCTAGCATAGGTCGTTAGGTCAGGCAACATTGTGTTAAAGAACTCGGTAGGTTTAATAATACTTACCAAACCTCCTAATGGTGACGCACAAAATAGGATACCAGCTGCACAAGCCACCATCCCTGCCTGCAAGCTTGCAGCAGCAAGATCAGTTGTCATAAATTTTAAATACCATAATATGGGAACAATTGTTCCAAAAACCATAACTAATTGTTTGTGGAGTAATGTCTGAAAAGAAAAATAAGGTAACGCTTTTATTTACTTATTTTTTTGGTAAGCAATTTTGCCAGTAAACTCTAAAATTAGTTCATCAACGTCTCTGCTCTACTCACAAAACGAAAACTTTTGACGCGGCTTAAAATTAGTTTTTACTATCCCAAAATACTTACCTTCAGTATGTGCAAATTCGCTTATTTTTGCTATTTTATGCCTGAAATAAATTAAAAACCCTTAAATTCTTTTTAAATCTTATTTAGATTCATTTAGCCAATCTCCCATTAGGCTCGCTGCGTTCTCTGTGCATTATAATACCAACTCAGCATGCGGTTTGGCCATATCGAACCTTCATGTTTCACGCGGGAAACCACCGGGTTCTATGAGTGGGGAGGTAGGGTGGGTTCTACTTAAGGTAGATTTTAGGATAGTAAAAATTAAAAATTTTACCAAAGAACTTGTTCTCGCAGGAGAATCGAAGTTCTCAGAATAGAATCTGACGAAACTGCTACATAATTGGGATCCTTCCCTGCCCTACGGCACTTTGTAACCTGTTGTTTTGCGTCATTTCCATTTGGAAATGCATGCAAAACTTACGTCACTTCCGCCCCCACTTCCCTTCTGCCCTGCTCTGTCTCTTGTACTCCACTATTTTCGCTAGTGGCCTGTGCCGCATGATTCCGTAGCAGAGAGGCGGAAAGATAAAAAACATAACAGTTTCGTCGGATTCTACTCTGAGAACTTAGATTATCCTGCAAGAACAAGTCCTCAGGTAGAATCTTCAATTCTCATTCGTAGCATCCTCCTCACAGTGTTACGTAATTGAGACAGATTTTAACCGTGCCAAGTACGACGACACAAAATCTTACCCACCAACCACGCAGTCAGTGCGCGCACGGGTCTGTCGACGACCACTGCACCGACACATGAGACGACCCACAGCCTACAGTACCTGTGACCGCCGGTTGGCTATTGCATGAGAGTCCCATAGAATATCGCCTCGCCTGGGCAACGCCCTTGCCCAAACCTAGGCAATGCTATAGCCGAAGGAACCAGAACTGGTGTTTCATACTGTAAAGAAATATTGGTATAAAAATAAAATATAAATATAAAATTCTCGTCTGCTTCATCTATTGCGTCGCGTCGCAAAAGAAGGTAATTTCTGTTTGCTGATGTTGTGGTCGAAATCAGGTTTTCTTTATTGCCAAAACAACTTAACCTGATAATGTTAGCATTACATTCCTCGAATGTGATGTTCCCCTGGAGGTTTCTTCGGCTGTGCAGCCGTCTGCTTGTATGTCCCACTGCGCCTGCGCGGCGCAGTCCTTTCTTATAAAGCGAGAACGTAGACGTTTTCGGCATTCATTTTCCTCCAGCGATCGCGTCGTCTAATGCCTCCACGTCGCTCTGTTCCAGAAAGAGACTGGAACTCTGTTCTTTGAGACTCCCTTCGCCCCGTGTTCGACGCTCGCCGTTCCGGCATCCGCATCTACGACCAGCTTTCGGCCTTCACGGAAACGCTCCCGCCCTTCCCGCCGGCATCGACGCCTCCTCTTCGCCTTCGGCTTCCCTTCGGCGCCTTCCCTTCGGCGTAACTTCGACGGAGCTCTAGCCTCTTCGGCCGCTTCCCACACCAGGTTCCCGGATGTAACGTGTTGCACCGTGCTTTGGTTACACGATGTCTTCTTAATCAAGTTTAAAGCAACTACGTCAAGACTCTGGGCCTCGTTCGTACGAAAAGCTGTTCTTGTTCCAGAAGCCTACTACACCTCCTACCGCTTGTCTCGACCGTGGCTCACCCCACGTATCGAGTGAAAATCAAGTCAACAGTTGCTGTCCATTGCTGCCCGTCTCACTCATGGCTTTATCCCACGTTTGAGTGAAGAACCAAGACGAAACCGTCTACACCTTTGCTGCTTGTCTCGACCGTGGCTGACCCCACGTCTCGAACGAAAATAAAGCCAACTGTTGCTGTCTACTGCTGCTCGTCTCACTCGTGGCTAGAACCAACGTTTTGAGTGAATCAAGACGGAAGCCGTTACACCTCTTGCTGCTTGTCTCTACCGTGGCTGACCCCACGTCTCGAGTGAACATCAAGCCACCTGTTGCTGTCTACTGCTGCTCGTCTCACTCCTGGCTAGAACCCACGTTCTGAGTGGAAAACCAAGACGGAAGCCGTTTACACCTCTTGCTGCTTGTCTCGACCGTAGCTAACCCCACGTCTCGAGTGAAAATCAAGTCACCTGTTGCTGTCTACTGCTGCTCGTCTCACTCGTGGCTAGAACCCTCATTTTGAGTGAACCAAGACGGACACCGTTTGCACCCCTTGCTACCTGTCTCGACCATGGCTACCCCACATCTCGAGCGAAAAACAAGACAACAGTGACTGCCCACTGCTGCTCGTCTCATTCGTGGCCAAAACATACGTTTGAGTGAACCAAGACGGAAGCTGTTTGCACCTCTACCTGCTTGTCTCGACCGCGGCTGACCCCATGTCTCGAGCGGAAATCAAGATATCATTTGCTGCCCACACTGATGCTCGTCTCATTCGTGGCTAAAACCCACACTTTGAGTGAAGAATCAAGTTGAATACCGTCTGCATTTCCTTCTACTTGTCTTAAGTGAAATTAAAGTCGCCAGTTGCTGTCCAAACTGCTGCTCATCTTAACGTGCCGCTGGTTCGACCGCGGCTGACTCCACGTTTCGAACGAAGATCATGTCTATAGTTGCTCCATCGACATCGCTTGCTGCTAGTCTCGCCCTTGACGACCCCACGTCTCGAGTGGAAATCAAGACAACAGTTGCTGCCCACATTGATGCTCGTCTCATTCGTAGCTAAAACCCACGTTTTGAGGAAAGAACAAAGTCTGAAACAACCGTGACTGGTTTCAAGCTTCATGTAAACCAAGACAACAATGGCCGTCCACACTGATGTTTGTCTCTGTAATAACTCCAACACCTGTCAACTTAACACCATAGCCTGGAAAGAAGCTGCTGGATGGCCTCAGTGCTTCAACCGCGCATTCACGGTTCTCCCACGTTGTCTCCCACGTTTTGCCGGCTGGGACTATCGCTAGGCTCCGCCCGCATCACGTGGCCAGGTCGCCCTTCGCGACATCTCCCTTCGTGGGGAAAGAAAGTGGCCCCGTTGTCCTCGCTCTGCTCGACTTCAGTCCTCCCCTTCGGGCCACGCCTATTCGATAGTCTTACAACGCCTGCCATGAGGCTCACCCACGTCGATCTCTGGAATTTGGACTTTTGCTTTCGCGACAAGCTTTACTGCGACCGAAGACTCAGCTGTCACCCACTCCCATTGGCTGGGGCGACCGCTAGGATCCGCCCGCATCACTCAGCTGGTTGCCCACGTCGCCCCTTCGCGACATTTCTCTTGGTCGCCCTTTCACGACACATCCCGTCGTTTCCTGGGTTTCCATCGTTGCCTTCACCAACCTAGCCTGTCATCGTGTCATGAAAACCGTCGCCTCAGCTCATCTTTTGTCCTTCCCTTCGGGCCACACCTGGTTGGTGTCCTATATGCCTCCCATGAGGTTCACCACATTGAACTCTGGATCTTCGTCTTTCGCTTTCGTGACAAGCATGACTTCGACCGAAGACTCAGCCCTTGACGCCCTTTTGACCCCAGCTTCTACTACGCTTCAATTCTTTTTAAAAATAAATAAGCATTTGCGTACGTTTTCGTTATAATTTCCACACGTTTTACGATAAAAGGAATCGATAGGTAGGTAAATTAAGTCACTAGCTTGCAAAGTAGTTATTCTAGATAATTACCGATTCTAGTTTCTTTGGCTAGGTTTATTTAACCCCTTCGCGACCAGGTGCGAACATGCGTTCGTAGCAGTGATGCGCACAAGCCGAACCAATACGAACATGCGTTCGTAGTAGTTTGCATTCCTTCTGTTTGTCGGTCGACTTTCTGGTCCCCGAGACCAAACAAGCAACCAACGCGTGGGCCTGCTGTAGATAGATGTTCTTTTGTTTATTCACGTGATAATGATGTCAAAATGATGACACGGGGATTCCGTGTTCAAACAATACTGACTGCAGCGATAGCAAGCGCATTGGCCATGCTTGGCTTACGCTCAAGCGCGCCATTTTTGTATGGCTGACGTTTGATTGTTGGGGCCAAAAGTAAACAGTCATGAGTGATCCTGATGATGGGGAATATTCAGATTACGATCCTAAAAGTGAGGATAAAGACCAAACAGATTCAGTAAACGTGTTTTCGGAAAGTGAATTGGACGATTCCAAGATGGAGGTAGGCCTAAGCGATGTTTATGGCTGGACGTTGTCCGATCATTTCAATGACACTCGCCCGACTGCAGTTCCTGAACAAGAAACAGATCACGACGTTCATCCAGCAGTTGTTTTGGATAACCTTCATACACCAGTGAATTATTTTCAGGTACTTATTTCGGACAAAATAATTGACAATATTTCCAAATGGACAAACGCCTGTGGCGACACCTACTTCACAGAGAAGCCTGCATACAAGGGGCGAAGTTCAGGCCTAAAATGGCGCAAGTTGTTTGTGCCTGAAATGAAAGTTTCTTCGTTTGCCAAACATATTAACCTGATAATTTAGCATTACATTGTCCTCAATTAATGTCTCCCTGGAGGTTTTTAAGTTCCTTGTAGCCGCCTGCTTGCATGACCTACTGCGTATGCGCAGCCCTCTCTATATAAGCGAGAACGTGGTTGGACTCGGCATTCATTTTCTTCCAGAGGTTCCTACATGTCACCTCGTCTCATGTCTTTCGATCAGGAATTTGGATTTTCTCCTTTCGCACATCTCCACTACGATGGATTCTGCCCTTTCGACCATCGCTCCGACCTCGGAGGCTGTGCTCCTTCCGGCTGTTGTCCCAACCGTCTGCGACTACCACTGCACGCCCGGCCAAGGCGAACACGTTCATGTCGCCAACGACGACGTTGACTCCACGCTGCAAGATGGGCAACGCACTCCGCCGCCTCCCGATCTTTCGACCTTGGAGGAAAATCTCAGACAAACCAAGGCGCTTTTACGAGACGCCAAGAGGAAATTACGCTGGGCCTCATCTCAAGTGGGCCTTTCGACCATCAACTCTCCGCTCGAACTCTCATCCATATCGTCACGCAGAGAACACAGCGTTACTCGTAGTGAAGCCTCCATCGTGTACCTCGTCGGCGCACCGGGCCGGCACACATAAGTGGGTTACGTCCACTGTCAGTCATGAAAGTCGTACACGCCTTTCGCACATCTCTGACTCCGCCCCCTAGAAGCGCAAACATTCAAACCATCTTTCCACCAACACCAACGCACAGATTCCCATCACAACACAGCAAGCCCGACCACTCAAACGCCTGCCGCAAAATACATTCATTTTCTGGACGACAATGCCCACGAATTTGGATGTTTGTTTTCGGCTTCAGATGCTATGCTCTTACCATCCCCCGCCTGTCCACGACGTCCGCTGGGCGGCCGTCTTATAACCGGTATGCCCATGTCGCCAACGACGAAGTTGTCTCTCCTCTTCTAGACGTCTAACGTTCTACACCTCTTCCCGACCTTCCGGCATTGGAAGAAGATTTACGGCAAGCTAAATCGCTCTTCTTTCGACCATGAATCTAGCATCACTCCTTTCGCTAGATCACTCCTTTACCACCACCATCATTGCCGTGTTTTAACTGCTTCACCGCTGTCCGCCTACGATGACCGCTGGGCGGCCGGCTTAGACCGAGTTGCCTATGTCGCCAACGAAGAAGATGACTCTCCGCTTCAAGACGGCCAAGCCACTCCCCCCCGCCCTCTCGGCCTTGGAAGAGGAACGACGGCATTCTTTCACCCATGAATTTGGTTTTCATTCCTTTCGACCACCACCATCTATACTGTGCTCAAGCTGACGTTCCAACGACAGTTCTTCTGCTTCTTTGAACCCGAAGTTTTCCTGTCCTTTCGACCATCGGATCGCTCTTCCTCACCTGACGATGTCCACACCTCTGTCCGACCTTCATGTCTTCTTTCACTCATCACTTTACCCACGGATGGACTCTCCTGTCTTCAACTGTTTGACGACCGCTGGGCGGCCGGCCTCGCCCGGTTGGTACGTCGCCAACGGTTGACTGTTTCCTGCTTCATGAGACCTATGCACTCTATCCCGGTCCCAACAACCTGCGGTGAAGTCATGGCAACCATCACCACTCCATGGGCTTCCCTTTCGACCAACTCGTCCTTTCGACCATCCTCTTTCCACACAGTCGCCTCGTCGCTCGAAGGCTTTTGGATTAGCACCCCTTGCTCTTCTTCTTCACACCGGATGCTGTCTCAACGTCTCACAACACCAGTCTGAACCTCCTCCTGGCTCCAGTCCGACCTTTCGACCAGCATATCATTCTGCACTCCATTTGTCCTCCAACACTGTCTAATGCAACGGAAACACAGGCTGCCTCCCCGAATTCAAACTTTCGACCATGCTGACACTTTCTCCAGCCTCGGCCTGTCCTCGGCCTCTCCACTCTTTCGCCCATCTCACAACCACCTCATCTCCTTACGATAGAAGCCGCCCTCTCACTCATCGCCCGACCACGGATCCCGCTCTTGCTGCTCGTCTCGAACATGGCTGACCCCACGTCTCGAAAGAATACCAAATCAACAGTCGCTGCCCATTGCTGCTAGTCTCATTCCTGGCTAGAATCCACGTTTGACTGAACCAAGACGGAAGCCGTTTGCACCTCTTGCTGCTTATCTCGACCATGGCTGACCCCACGTCTCGAACTAATATCAATATAACCGTCGCTGCAATTGCTGCTAGTCTTATTCGTGGCTAGTACCCACGTTTTGAGTGAACCAAGACGGAAGACTTTTGCACCTCTTGCTGCTTGTCGCGACCACGACTGACCCCACATCTCGAGTGAAAATTAAGACAACAATTGTTGTCTACTGCTACTCGTGTCTGAAGATCAAAGACAGAAGCCGTTTGCACCTCTTGCTGCTTGTCTCGACCGTGGCTGACAACCACATCTCGAACGCAATTGCCGTCTACTGCTACTCGTCTCACTCGTAGCTAAGACCCACGTTTTAGAGTGAAGATCCAAGATGGAAGCCGTTTGCACCTCTTGGTGCTTGTCTCGACCATGGCTGACCCAATGTCTCGAGTAAAAATCAAGACAACAGTCCGTACGGTCAAACACTAGTCTTCACTGCAGTTCCCGGATGCTACGACGGGTGCTTGCTTATACGGTATTGTGTGTTCTTTGGTGTTACATAATTATAAAATGTATTTTACACATACTGTTTGTGCTATGGAAGCTTTCCTGAACATACTGCTGTAGTGATTTTTTTTTTACCAGTTTTGGGCATACACTGGTCTTCGCTGCAATCCATGGATACGACGGGTGTTTGCGTACACTGTATTATGCGTTCTTTGGTGTTATATAATTAGAAAACGTATTTTACACACATTGTGTGTGCCATGGAAGCTTCCCTGTACATACTGCTGTACTGTAATTTTTTTCACCAGTTTTGGGCATACACTGGT
>JAHWFP010132250.1:113358-131728 GCA_023313725.1 Lithobius niger | reverse complement strand
TGGGGGGGGGGGTCGTACATTTTTCAGGTCCCGTCAAGGGGGGAGGAGGAGTCGAAAACACACTGACCAACTGGAAGATGAAGTCATTTTTTGGACCTCAAAAAGGCACTTTTCAGCAATCAAAATTTCTAAAAATGCCTCAGCCCCCCCCCCCCCCCCCCCAGTTTAGAATTTGTAGAGAGACGTCTTGGCACCTGGTTTTAAGGCTTCTTCTGTCTTTCAGGTGCTAACTACATTACGAATGTGGGCATATAAGCAAACAGCGTGTTCATCATACTTATTATATGAATCTCGACAAGAGATGGGTGTAAGGAACATTTTATAGAACATTTTTAATACAACATGTCCTTTCGTTAAAAACGAGACACGTTTTCTTACTACTAATGGTAACTGTCGGTATGGAGAGCTACTTAGTTTGGCTACAGGAATCATCTCGAAGGGAGTGTCAGCGAAAATTTGGTAGTCACAATGAATGGTCCCTTATGAAGGGATAGAAATAAAACGTATGCAAATAACATGGCCGGAAATGTATGTGGGGGGGGGGGGGGTGACAGCCCAACCACTAATCCAAGTCGGAAATATGGGAGTACCATTTTTAAACTGGGGGGGGAGGGAATTTTATATTGGGGGCAACTCCTCACTGGACCAGGGGGGGAGGGGGGGATAGGCACCACTGGTCGTGTGCGTTGGGGCCCTAAAGTTTACCTGCAAATGGGATGGCGATAGATAGTTTTTAACTATGCTCCACTTGGTTCCACACAAGGCATATGAGGCTTCTTCAGCCGCTTCTTAATCGCATGCTTACAATAACGACTACTGGTCACCACAGACTAAAATTTAGAGATCGGCTGATATGACTTTTTACCGATACGATACCAATGAAAGGTAAACCGATCCGATCTGATCCGATACCGATACAGATGTCGATACCGATAATAATAACAAATCACGACTAAAAGTTTATATTTCTTAAAACAAAAAATGCAACTTTGGTTTCTTGTTTTGCTTGGGTTCCAACTGTTGAGATTATCCAAAAAGTTCTGTGCAGCAATAACAGCATTTTTACTCTTATTCTTACTTATGGCTTCAGTACATTCATTTTTTTAGTTAGATTTTAGTTTGTTGTTGTAAAACTTACAGTGGCAGAACGATCAAGTGCTACATTCTCATTCCAAACTCAACAAATGGCTTTGCTTTTCTCACTTGGTTGTTGCTTTTGCTGCGCTCGGTGTCAGTTATGCAGGGAAGACAGTTGCATTTCTTGGCATAACAAATATCTGTATCGGAAGCCTTATAGTGGTACCGATATGGCAAAAATACCGATAAATACAGATTATACTGATACCGATATCAATATCGGACTATCCCCACTAAAATTCCAGTTCCATAGGATTTTAGTAATGGCACTGCTAGACACCCTGGCACAAACCCTTCCCCCTTTCCCACTTCTTCAACACCCAACAGTCATGTTTAAGAACTCGACGTGGTCACCTTCCCTTTCCTCCTCTTATTTTCAAATTGTTATCCATACTATTCCATGACATTTCCCATTTTGTGATAAAATCCCCATCACCTATCAACAACGAATCATCTACAATTCATGCCTGTACGGTACGTAATAAAGTAAATACAGCCATAGAGAGAAAGCTTAGGAAGGGTAAAAACATGAGATTTACAATTTACTATTCCACAGCCATAATTGGTAAACCTGATTTTATCCATAGAATAGTTAATCAATTAAATATTTTCATTGTCTGCTTAGACAAAAATTCCTGACAAGAGTTAAAAATCTTTGCTCCTGTCACACCAACTTACCCATAGCAGGGTTTGCACAAGATCGCATACGAAAAATTCAAGCACTTTCAAGGACTTTCTTCAAAACCAATTTTTCAAGGATTTTTCGAAGAACCCTACTTAACAACTAACTTGCCAACAACATACCAAACACTAAAATATTATTTATGTTTTATTAGTGCAAATGAATGGGAAAAAAGCAGCGGAAAAAAGTCCGATACAGAAAACCGGAAAAAAACTAAGTGTAAAAAAAGCCGCGGTAAAATAAGCCTTTCGGGAAAAAAAAAAAGTTCCTGTTGTTATGGTCTATGGGCTAGATTATTTTAAGTTGCCTTGGCTCGAATTTCACCAGAAATGTAAAGAGTGCAGGTATGTTTTTTATCCTTGGGCTTTTTCTCGCAGTGGGGGGCCGCCCCCCCGGCGTTTTAATAACTTAGTAAGCAACTGATAAAAAGAGTTGAGGAACAAATAAAAAACAAGCTCAACAACATTTTTCAACAAAATTACTAGTTATTTACAGAAACTGCAAGTTTGTCATTATTTTGCTCAAAGCAAGGACGTTATTTTAAATTACGACAAAAAAATTAAATTCAAGGACTTTCAAAGACGTGGCTAACAATTTCCATGAATTCAAGGCCTTGAATTTTTTCTTAACACATTCAAGCACATTCAAGGACTTCAAGCAGGGAACTTGTGTGAACCCTGCCATAGTAAGCGATTTTTATGGTTCGACCCCGAACATTCTCCAAATAAACCAGATTTTTCTTTGAAGTTAGGGGCTGATGTCCTTAACCAAATATAAAAATTCCCCAATGACAGCATGCTTGCTTCCGGTCGCCATCTTGGTAAATGATTGCCAAAAGCAGCCTACCCCCCCCCCCCCATACGTAACTTCCAAATAGTTGTTTGGATTGGAAAATAATGCATATGAAAAACAGTCAGCGCTTAATTTCCAGCAATATTAGTCCTATTCCCTTTTAGCATAGGAGCAATTGTTTTGCTCCTATTTGCAATACAGTACGAGGCGCCATCTTGGTAAAAGCAGACTACTCATTGCATTGTCTTAAAAAATTATTCTAGCACCAAAATTGTGGGTTCTATGCTTTAACAAGTCATAATAACCAGTCATAATAAAAGTTAATATGCATTGGTTGACCTAATTACATAAAAGGTAACACGGCTGAACCAAATTCCATGTGCATGGTACCAATCTATCAAACAATTCCTATACTATAATGGGACCACACAATTGTAGTGAATGAAAAAGCATAGCATTGGTGAAATTTGGATATGTCATCCATCTGAATTAATCTCATCATCATCATGTTATATGGCAATATTTGGGGGAATAGGAAAGCTCACCGCCTCTCCACCTCACTACTGCAGGTTACTTAGGCAGTTGTTAGCAAGGTCAGAAATATAAGCTGTCCTTCAATTAATACATGTTAAAAAAAATGTTTAAGGTAAAACTCATGTCAACCTTTGAGTCAAACGTCCTGCAAGGGCCTAATCTGTTTCTTACTCTTGGTCATTGGAATGAGGAAGTAATTGGCAACCACCAACCACTAAATAAGGAACTGGCCGTAATATGTGTAAGAGTTGCGCCATTGGCTCAACCAGTGTGCAACATGCCCCGTTGCTTATGTACTGGCAGTACAAAATTCCCCGTTTCCAAATCAATAATAACCCCTAGGAAAAGCAACCTGCATGTCTCTGTCAGTACGCTCTTTTCCAAATTCGGGGAGAGATCCAAACATAACGCCCCCTACATTCGTTGCACGTTTAACTCCTTTCCGAACCAACCGGCCCAAAATCAGTCGGTACACTCTCTTCCAAATACGGGGAGAGATCCAAACATAACGCCCCCTACATTCGTTGCACGTTCAACTCCTTTCCGAACCAACCGGCCCAAAATCATCCAGCTATGTGAACACTAGCACCGCACGTAAGCACAGAAAACGTTGCACCACACCAATAAACAGCGTAAAAATAAACGGGGCAGACGCCAATCCGTATGGCATGACCCTGAAACGGAACAAGGACCCTAAACATCAAAAGCCTTCGTGCCCTCACAGTTATCGGCACTGCATAACATGCGTACGACATCTACCCACCTCATTTCAAATTATCCACCGCCATGGACGTGTATATATTCATTTAAATGCTTTAGGTTCATGATTATGCGGAACCATCCGTTTTCGAAACCGGAAAAATCAGCGACATAAGACCAACCAAGCCATTCAGCACGTGCTCAAAAATACCCCCGTCGCACCATCTCTCGTAATTTTGGCATAATTTTGGCATCATCCGACACTGAGGGCAGGATCGCCCACACTTCATACAATGGTGGTGCACACCATAAGTCTAAATCCACACCTCGAAACATGGGCAAAATTCGGGGCGACTCCCCAATGGCCTTCCGGCCAACCAACCCAGCCACCCGCCCGCTACTCACCCGTTTCCATCGCAAGGTCTCAACCGTAACCGAACCAGTTCAATTCACCACAATTCACCGGCCACCACGTGCCCGATCAACACATCCGTTCACAAACCACTCGTCACCAACATTATGCCCCTGGCACACTCAGTCTTTCCAAATTTCTCCAAATTCCACCAGTAAGGAAATCACGGAAACGGAACCCTACCCGGTTTTCTCCAACTTGCATCATACCCAAGCCACACAGGCAGTTCACATCATTTCTGTCAAAATAATAGCGCCTCACTAGCCACAATCTTGTCCACCTTGGCCCACGGCCTAGCCTCTACCCAAGATCCAACCAACTTTCTTCCCCACTGGAAAACGTCCCACAACCATATGAAACACGTAGGCATGCTACCTCAACTCCAAAGGTCTACAAACTTAAAAAAGTTTGTGTCGGTTCCATAAAAAAATTAGGCAAGTAATTTAAGGAATTAAAATACTAATTAAAATCCTCCATGACAATTCTCCACGAGAAAATTAATACTCTCGAACCACAAGATTTAGATGACCTCCGGAGCTGGAAGTTAGGAATAGAGGAGTAAGGGCAGAAGTAGGGACGGAAGTGACACAATTCGCAAGTTTTTTTTGCATAATTACTGGAGTAATTCATATGCAGTATGACATAGGTTACAAAGAGCCGATTGGTGAGAGGGGATCCCATTCGTAACACACGAGGAAGGATTCACGAAGGAGAAAAATAATATTTTTAAACCAGTTCACTTTCTCGGAAGTGATGCTTACCAGATTATCACTCAAGCGATACACGGTTTTATTTAAATAAATCTGACGATACCATTATTGGCAGAACAAATAGCGTACAATACCAAAATATCATAAAATCGTCAATCCTTAAAAGAAACTGGCAAAATTTTAATGTTATGAAAGAATGAGTGATAGGAAACATGCACACAAGATGTCTTAGCCTTTTAATTATATAGGTAGTAAAAGACGGAAAAGCCAAAGGCTCACAAGAAATAACAAATACAGATGCAAACCTATTTGCATTGCCTTTTGGACTTGCCTGAGCGGGGAATCGATACCAGGACCTTTGGAACAAAAGACCGAGGTCCTACCGCTGATTGAAACTGACACGGCCAAAAGGAAACGTCCATAGTCAGAATTTAACACGTGCGTATAGGTAGTTAGTGTAGGGCAGTAAACTGCGGTACCAAAAATGCAATAGTACCAAATACCGGGCATTGTTAAAAAAAAAAAGGCGCTAAAATTGTAGTTCATGTTCAAAATGGTACAACCAGCGTTAGTTTATATTTGTATTTTTACTATCATGTTCTACAAATTTTGGAAGATTTTTATTTTTTATCAAATATGTCGTGAAACATGCATTATACCTAAATCGATGGGAAAAAAATCAATAAATTTGGTTCTTTAAAACTATATCAACAAAACCATTTTTTTTAGAAGATTTGTTATTATCTAAAAATCGGGTGTTGGTACTACAGCACTATAAGACCAGATAACTCCTCATTCATAAGTACCGGAGAAAAACGAGTATCGAGGTACAAAGTTTGGTAAAGGCACCGGCTGAAATATCACTGGTACCGCCCAACAGTATAAGTAGTACTGTTCCTTTCTCATGATGCAGTAAGGGCTCATAACACAAGATCTGTGCAATGTCCTTTGGATAATTACAATATATTGTTGATAGTGTTCGACCGATGGCTGAATTTTGCCGATGGGCTGATGCTGATGAAAAGCCAACGGAAGAAAAAAAAAACCATAAGCCGATTACTCATGTATTGCCGATGCCGATGATTGATCATATAACATTAAACTTCACAGTTCGGGTCTGGGCATATAAAATTCAGATATTATTTATATGTCTTTTTTCATTTACATTGCTTTAGTCTTATTCCTGTCGTTCAGTTTTATTTAGGGATGTGCCGATGTTGCTCTTTTGCCCATGTACCGGTACCGATTACTGTCAAAACGGAATGCCGATAACTGCCGATATACCACTAAATAATGATTATTTTGCCAAAAAATGAAAGTGTAATACAGTTTCTGCTGCCGATGTACTATAAGAAAAAAACTTATATTTAACGTAGCCTCATAAAAATATTAAAGAAAATTAAAAAAATTTGTAATACAAAGCTCTGTTTCCCTGCAGCTATTTTCCCCAGACCTTATCCCACAAAAAAAGTACACACAGCCAAACATTTTCTGCACAATTGTAAAGATGTAAAAATATAAATATGTGAAAATGTTAATATTAATTAATGAACAGACGAGCACTTTACGACATATTAGGCTTAGTCCTAAAATACCAGTGAGTATCAGTTTTTCTTGTATATTTGCGAGCCACGTTTGTTTAAAACTGTAAGTTAAATGGTTTTTAATACATAACTTCAGAAAGGGTAGAGCTAACGACTTGTAATTTGCACCATTGGAAAGCTGGCGAAAAAGGACCAAAATGATGTATTTGAACGTCAAAATCGGTCAATATTTAGCGAAGTTATTGTCATTTCCATATATGTCGAAAAAAGTGTGGCGCATATTTGAGCCAATACGATGTATCGGCACATCGGAAGTGGACATCGGCGGTACCGATATATCGGAATTGCCTCCGATAACTGGCAATACCGATATGAATCCGATAATCGGCACATCCCTAGTTTTATTTTTCAATTGGCCGTTGGTGAACTAGGAACAATATAAGACTGAACGAAAGCAAAGTGAAAGCACGAGAAATAAGAAAAAAAATAGGACGAAACCTATGTAAAAAAAACCTGGAAGTAATTTTGAATGTTCTAATGAAAAAGTACCAAACACACAGAACAATTAACTTTATGAACGTATTTTAATGTATGCTGTACTGAATTTTGATTTTTTTTGGAATAATATTCCCTTCAGTTTTTTTTTTTTTTTTTTTTTTTTTATAAGTTTGCAAGAAATTGACGCTCCAAAACTGTAGCAGTGAAAAGAATAAGAAATGACCACTAAGTCCACTTTTTCCAGGAAAGGAATATACTGCTTTAAAACATTCCCGAATGTTGACGTTTGATTCGGCAAACCTTCCTCGTGAAACCAATATCTTGGCTAACATATCTAAATTTAATCCAGAATAACTTTAATAATAAACTTACAAGAATAACTGCGTCTTTTGAACGTTGACTAGAGCCGCTGTACGTTTTAAAACAGCCCTGTAGTATTTATCAGATGGTTACTCTTGGTTCTGTTACACTGCAGACCAAAGAGCACCATCCTGATAGTGGTGGGCCGACAGCATAACGGTGGTGCAGCGATCAGCTCCTGATCAGCTTTGAATGTTAAACTTAACACGACAGAGAGGGAGGAATCATCTGCAATTGGATGGAGCAGATATCTAACACATTTGGCCGTTCTGACCATTACTTCGGTAATATGCGTTATTTGGAGTAAAAATCCATCGTCCAAATCATCGGCAAATACACAAATTCATCGACTGATGGGTGAAATTTGGTGAGCAATCGGCGCTGATGCATCGATCGAACACTAATTGTTGATTGTCAGTATTTCACTACAAGGATAAAATTCATTCTTACTTAAAAATACCAGCAAGAAACGGAAACGGTGAAATGTCAGTTGTACTTCCTTTGCACTTAATCTGCAGGCATACATTGCTAGAAAGAAAAAATATATAAGAAATAAAAAGCAAAACCAATTATACTCGCAATTACCATTATCATTATTACAAATAAAAATACCATGTACTATTATTATTCATTGAATATTTATTGTATGTTCATCTCATGAGACAAATTTATAGTTATGGTTCTGCACGTACTGCACTCTTTCAATACAATCAGAGGTGAAAGTGCTTAAGAAAAATCGGGGACGGCAGGTCCTCCGTTAGTTGAGAGTTAGCGCAAACGTCAGGAAGGTGAAGAAGAGGCACTGTACCCAAATGGGATGTAATTGCATAAAACTACAGTCACCATTAGATACTGCATACTGTAATACTGGCATAACAAATTAAGCAGTTGTTTCCGGGCACTAGTTGTAGCATGCACAAGCATTTACCTAGGTCAAAAATTCTTACAATAGTATACCAAGTATGTCAAAATTAAAATTTTGGTACTTTCTGTAACAAGAAACAAGAACATGACTTTTTGTGCAAGTCTTTGAATTGTCCGGATGACTTCATCTGATCATCATATCCAAAGTAAACACAAACACTCGATCTTCAATTTCTTTTAATTTGGCCTGAAGAAGATTATTCGTAGCAATACCGGTAATCGAAAATTCACAGAAGTAACAATATCCTTTGATTTAAAACTTGGACTGAGTTTGGCGCAGCGTATTACACTGTAAGTAATTTTCAAAGCCAAAGTAAAATGACTGTAGTAACGGTTTTTTAAATAACAATAGGTACCAGTGCAGAATTATAAGGCTGTACCGGCACCACTTTTATTCATCCGGTGCCAATACTGATTCCGGTACTACACTAACCAGGTTCCGGTTCCGATAACGGTATTCCAAAAAAAATTTCGTTTTTCCACAAAAGTATGGCTATTACAAAAAAAAGTTGCTTCTCGGGATTCATTTTTTTTTTTATTATAAACCTAAAAATACATGAAATGGTGCACGGATTTATACAAATTGTAGAAGTTGGTACAGTAGTGTCAAGCATACAGAGAAAAAGCCCATTTTGCCGGCCAGCTAGAAAAGGTTTCTTATGCTAACCTTGTTAATTTTAGCATTACATTGTCCCCAACGTGATGTTTCCCTGGAGGTTTCTTAGATGCGTGTAGCCGCGTGCTTGCATGCCCCACTGCTCCTGCGTGGCGCAGTCCTCCTCCATAAAAGCGAGAGCGCGAACGCTTTCAACATTTATTTACCTCTCAATGTGTCAGGCGGTGACTCGAGAAGGAAGATAAGGCAGGATAAGGTTAAGTATTTCTCCGGCAAAAGAAACTATTTTTAGCCGATCGGGCTGAGGGGCGGCAAAATGGGCTTTCTTGTTGCCGAAAAATTTTAACCTTGTTAATTTTAGCATTAACTAGAGACCTCGTCAAAGCCAGGTGGCGGTTGCAGCATTGACGGGCACCCTGGGATGCAAGCAGGCTGTCCCTCAAAAAATTGTTTAAATTTTGCACTTTATTCAGAACAGGTGATGAAACAGGAATTTTGGTCTCTTCCTTCTTAGGTTGGCTTGCTTCCATCATGAATGGCTCGCTTCCATCAAGGTTGGCTTGCTTCTACTTCGTTCCGAGTGCTTAAAGGGGATTGACTACTGTACTAGCTGTGACGATAGGTCCCAGCCGGTGTTGTCAGTTTTCTTCCCTTTACGCTCCTCTCACGATGTGTGAGGTAAAGATTGATGAGTTGCGCCATGGTGATGTTGCAAGGAACTCTTTGATCGGGAAGGTCTTGAGGTGGGTTTACGATGTGGAGATTGCATACGATTCATGTGCTGTCACTCTTCACTTTTAAATCCAGCGTGGTACCACTGCTGCGGAGGTTTCATCAGATTGGGAGATAGTGAGGAGGAAAAGATGGATCCTGTCATAACGTATGTCTTTATCTCGAGACCGTGTTATGTCGAAGCGAAATGTTCGGATCAGGCATGCTGGTCGTTCCGGTTCATCTTCGAGGATGTTTGATGGAGAGGTAATGGGTTCCTTTTTTTTCCTCTCTCACTTGGAAGTTAATGAAAGGTCCCAGTTGGTCATTTGTACTCAAACGAGCGGAGCTAGCAGAAATGCGGTGGTTTTCGAGAAGATCCGAGAAGGCTTGTGCTCTATTTAAGTCGAGACGTGGGGTTTTCCACGGATGAGAAAGCATTCGTTCAGGAACTAGGCCAGGTTGTAGAAGTAGAGCCGTTATCTTGTCTTAAAAACGCACTCAAACGTTATGCGACGAATGAGACAAGAAGTCGAATAGATAGTAATTGTGTTTACTCAAGGTGGAGGTTAAACCAGGGAAAAGATGAGCTGGAAGGGATGAGAGCCATGTTAACGGAAGCTCTGAAGTTGGCTGAGGAGTCAATGGCTCGACGTCGGCATGGTGAGAGTAGAGACACAGCCGAAAGGGATCCGTGTAGGCTTTTGTTTCCGTGGTTTCAAATTGGTTTGATGACTAAACAGGGGGGGTTTTAATGCGAAAGACGGATGTAAGCCTTGATGGCTGTGCTGGCGAAGAACGGAAGGCTTATGTTTTCAGCTTGGGGAATGGCAATCCAAAAGCCCTGGTTTGGAAAGGCGAGTAGAACATGTAGCAGGCTGACCTTGAGGTAGAGGATCTTACCGAAGGGCGAAGGGTCCTCTGGATCCGGGTGAACTGATGTCGGGAGGCGCAGAGCTTCTCGGTCCTGGAAACCGAGGAAATGCGAAGGCCATTGACGAGCTTCGATTCTTGATGTTGGAATTGAAGGGGCTGTTGGGCTGAAGGCTCAGTGGCGTAACTACAATGAGGCAGAGGAGGCAGTTGCCTCCGGGCCCAACGACTTTGGGGGCCCCCTCAATGGTCCCAATTTAAAATTTGTTTGTAACCGCAAAATTTCAGAAAGTAAGTTATCGCTACAATTTTGTGAAAAAAAGGTGTCCTTGTGTCGCAATAAACTTAATTGTTTTATTTTTTTAAGAAGGTAAGGGGGGGGGGCATTGGACTCTTGCCTTATGTGACAAAAACTCCCCGAATAGCCGCCACTGAGCTCGCGCCTCCGTGGCAAAACAGCGTTTTTTGTGAAGGGGAGGGGTGGCCCGTCTAAGCACTGTAAAAATAACATTTTTTCTTGCCTAGCTTGGCAAAACTGCATTTCTTTATTTCATTAAATGGGCCCTCCACCTGACTCTCACTTTGTGTGGCAATAACTGATTTTTTGGTGGCCCTCCACTGCACTGCCGCCTCCGGGCCCCAATTTTGAAGTTACGCCTCTGTGAAGGCTGGAAGCGAAATGGCAACGGGCAGCTGCAGGTAGCACCCCAAGGGAGACTTGGCGATTACCGAGTCCCAGGCGAAGGGATTGTCGGATGTCCAGATCATCAGTACGAGAAGAGAAACAGGGCCTTATGGGAGGCTGCAAGCTGGAGGGGAGCGATGAATCTACCCAATGGTGGTGGAACGATCCCGGGAGTCAACGGAAAAAGAGCAACGGTGAAAGATGAAGGGCTGATAGCCGAAGGCATCTTCAGCATTAACGGCGGTGAACGGACAGTAAGGAGTGGTCGGAACGGATTATGAAGGCACGAAAGGGGGTAGTGGTCACGATGTAAGTGGGACGATTCCAGGAAACAACGAGAAAGGGACCACGGCGCTTCAGTTTTCCTTTTATCGAAGGGTGAAAGGACGAAAGCCGCAGACTGTTTCGGCGGGAGTAGAAAACATGGAGCAATATGGTAGGTTGGCGGAAAACCTGAAGGGGGATGTGTGAATGGGAATCCGGGAGACACGGGAAGGGAGCCATGGTGTTTTTGTTTTCTCCGGATGGTAGGAGAAAGGGTGGAAGCCGGAATCGTCTTCGGGTGAAAGGTGGTAAGATGGACAGAACGAGGCAGTCGGAAAGGCTAACAAAGGGCCGGTAAAGGCGTCAGTGACGTTGGCGGGTCGAACCAACAGGAGGCAACGGGAAGGAAACCATGGTGTTTACACTCTTTGGAAGGGTGAGCATGAATGCTTGCGACATCAACTGAATTGCAAATGGGGCTTTCGGAAAGGAGAGGACCCGGAGAGATGGGGGCCGGGTCGGTTCACAGCGACCCCGAAAGGGGGCTGTTGACGGGCTTTAGGAGCGTCGGTAGATTGATTCCGGGAGACGACAGGAAGGGAGCCATGATGCTTACATACATTTGAGATGAAAGGAAGAGGATGAATGCTTGCGTCAACGGACAGGAAGGATGGGGCCTTCGGAGGCCAAAATGGATGTGAAGGAGACGAAGGCCCGAAGGGACGAGCAGCGGCAAGATATTGTGATGACGGTCTATCAACTTGGGGTCAGCAGAAGGGGAGCCAAGGTGTTTTCGATTGCCGAACATGGTACGTGGTGCGGACGGTTTCCCGGGGACTTCTATGCGAAAGGAAGAACCGATGGTCTTCGGAAGCTGAAAGCTCGAAGAGATGGGAGAGACAGCAAGGACTGGCTGAAGGGCTAACGAAAGCCGAAGGGCGGGAAGGTTTTGGCTGGGACGGTGGTGGAACAGTCTTCTGAGTCAGCGTGAGGGGAGCCATGGTGTGCTTGGACGAAGGGTAAGGAACCAACAGGACGAGCGGCCGGCAATGGCGACGGCTTGAGATAAAGAGATGGCAGGTTTTCGCAGCTGGCATTCTTGTAGGGAGGAACGCGCATGCGGGAACGCGCATACGCATGCGCGTCAAGCCACCAGCAGCATCGTTGATGTGATAATGCTAAAGTTAACAGGACTTTATTCAGCAAACAAGGATGATTAGCTTCGGATGAGACGAACATCAGTGTGGACGGCCATTGTTGTTTTTAGAGAAAGTAAAAATATAGTCTTCAGCATGAGAAGAGAAAAGGAATCCTTCTGTGGCGGATCGAAAGGAGGTGATGATAAATAACGGAGCACAATAAAGGGAGATCCCATTCTAGACAAAGCCGTCGAGTCCTTGGCCTTTCAACCCCAAATGCTTGTATCAACCTACATATCACTACATATTACTGTAATAGTATCCTGCCAGGGTGGTGTCCTGACCGAATTAACAGTTGACCGATAGCCTTGCAATCGTGGACAGTCCCGCTTGGAAGAGCGATTCGAGAAAGCTGCTGAACATACGGGCTGCATGGATTATTTGACTCGCCCGGACTGTGCTCAGACCATTTCCGTCACTTGGCCTCGTACATTTTCACAATGGATTTTCTATGGCACTGAAGGATACGCTCAACAACCAATTCAGTTCGGTATGTCCCCTATGCCTCCACACATGAAGGTAAAGTGCACGCAGATTCGGGTGGAGAGTCTGCTCCATGTGTTGGGTTAGGACGTCCTCTCTGAATGGAATTTGAATGGGCTCCACTCTTTGTAAGTTCAGTAGGTCCACGAACCACATTGGGCCGATCAAGATGAAGTACCCGGACAAAGAGTGAATCTTGTTCAGGACCATCTGGAGCAAAGCAAAGAGCAGCAAGACATACGCAGACATTCCCGTCCAGTCTAGACTCATGGTGTCCGTAGTCCATGCCCACTCGTCGGGGTTTGGGGAAGCAAAGCTCGCCAACAGCCTGTTTGCTCCAATTGCAGACAGGTCTTACCATCGGTGTTTTCCAAGTCTCATAAATTGCCGTGTAAACCTCCAGAGAGAGCCTCCATTCCGCTGTAGGGATAAAGTTTCTCCGGGACAACTCGTCCGCCCTTGTGTCACCCCCACAATGTGACGGGGTAGCAGCGTTATGTTGTGACGGAGACAAACTGCGAACAGCGTGAATACTTCCTTATGGATGGTTAGTGACCTCATTCCTTCCCTTTCTGGATATACGCAAAAGCTGTGGTGTTAGCCGACATTGCCACTACCACCGAATTCTTCATGGCCTTAAGTCTGGATTATGTGAAGGCAAACCAAGCAGTGCTACATAAAAATACAAACAATGTTTCGAAAATTATCAATTTTCGTCTTCAGGACCATGCCTTGCGACGTGGCATTAAACGGAGCAGATGGGTCGTTGCTTTTCGGCTGCCATTTCTGCCTCTTTTGAGGGGGGAAATTGGGGGTTTTTATCAGTTTTAAATGTCTGTTTTATGCTTTTAATATAGGTTGACTTAGTGGCTTTTGCCATGCTTTAATTTTATTGATAACCTGAAGACAAAAATTAATAATTTTCGAAACGTTGTTTGTATTTTTATGTAGCACTGCTTGGTTTGCCTTCACATAATCTATTACCGTGCTTTTTACTCCATTAAGTCTGGATTGCATAGATGACAGCGCTGAGTTAGAGAACATTTATGGGAAGTTGCGACTCATTTTCCGTCTTCGTTCCCACGATTATCCTCGATCCCTGTGGTCTCCCTAGCCAATCCTGAACGTGCCAGTGAAGAGTAGATGATCCGGAGGCTTAGAAGAGTAGATTCTGTTCCGAGTATTGGTTTACCATAACAACATATCTACTAGGAAAGACCGGAGATCTAAGACGTCTTTCCAAGACTTTCCAGACTTTCCATAAATATCGTTCGATTCCAGTGGAGAGGTGTAGCCTGCCAGTGTCCAAGTGGTACCAGACTTGCCAGAGAAAACCGGCAATCGGTGTGTGGAGAGCCCAGTTCATCTCTTGATTGTACCAAGGTGTCGCACCGAGGTTGATTCGTACGTTAACAGTTCTGCAACAGATTAGGTTAAAGTGAACGAGGCGTTCCGCTGACGGTTTCATGAGGAATCGCTCCAGATTAAACTCCACCCCTAAGAACGTGAAATGCTGGCTTGGTGCGTGATGAGACTTCTAGAAGTTCACGCCTAAGCCCAATATTTGAAGAGTTCGTAGGAAACTCCACGTATCTCGGTTGAGCTGAAAAGTGCAGAGGTTCCGCAGTAACCAGTCGTTCAAATAAGCATGGGTTTGTATTGTTATGTGGAGAAACCGGAGAACCAGCTTTAACAGGTTGGTAAAAACGTGCAATGGTCGAACGTAAGAACGAGGAACTGGTAGGCCTTGCCCTGACAAACTAACCAGAATAGGCGTTGAATTAACGGGTGGAGCAGAAGGTGAGATACGCATCTTCCGGGTTGAATGTCGTCGTGTATTAGCCGATCTGTAAAGGTTCCCTTGCAGACCTTAATGTCTCCATTTTGAAATACGACTTGATTTGTGTTAATCCTCCTGAGGTTGAAAATCAACCGTGTTCCCTCATACTTCTTTTCTGTCACCCTTGCAGGCATATAGTATCCCAGCGAAGCTGGTCTCTAGCAGATTGCTCCCTTCAACAGCTGCAGTGTTTCCACTTCCTGAAAAACACGGGATTGCTGCTTCTGTGCATTAGGTCCAGAGGTGGGCTCAACGATAACTTTGGAATGCTGAGGAATGGACCGCCAAAATGAAAGGATCATCTATTATTGCTCGCCACGTGCAAACATGGTCCTCTACTCAGCCCCACCTGTCGGCGAAGGGATACAGACGATTTGGCGAGGTGTGATGTGAACCGTTTCCCCTGCCTCGCACAAAGGGATGTCCTCGTTGCAGTGAAGGGAGGTAACGGCCCTTGCCTCGGGTCTTGGACTGTCCTTGGGATGTGTATTCCCCTTCGTTCAACCAGCCTACAGCCGCCAAAATTCAAAAATGCACGCAACAATATGAGCAAGAATGAGGATGACATAGTGAGAGCCTGATGAAGACAGATGTTAGGTGATATTACCATCTTACCACGATAAAGCTGTCAAAAATTTGCCCGATATACATTGTGCAAGTACTTTCCTTGTCATGGAAATTATCAGCATTTTGAAAATGAGTGAGAGAAGTGATAGAAGTATCGCTACTTGAGATACTGTATACACATTCAAAGTAAATCCAGTCATAATGCATTCTCCGAGTGAAAGAAAAACCGTGTAGTATGTGGAGGAAAAAAAAACAGGAAATAAAAGCATCCACAACATTTTCATAAGTCGGAACTAATGTTGCAAAACTGAGTCACGCAGGAAGGCCAACATGAAGGAAGGCACCTTTAAATTGTGCGTTAACATCAATAACGAGAATAAAACTATTTCGATGTAAGTAGGACTGTGCGAAAATCGAAACTTTCGATTCGATTTCGATTTTATTACGTTGTCGAAATCGAATCGAATCAGTCCAAATCAAAATCGAAAAATTCGATTTTCGAATTATTTTCGATTTTGTGAATTTTTTTCAATAAAATACACTTAAATTAAGTTCAAAATAAAAATTAGTATAAAATAAAACATTAACTTTAGTCAAAAACGTAAAAAAAAAACTGATAGACAATTTTAAACAAAATGTAAAGAATAACTTGAGCATGTCAGTGGCTGTAGCTCAAAAAAATATGTCCAGAATGAACAGAAAAACGTTTATAACCAACCATTTTTGGTGGTTGGAAACCTAAAACATACCTAAATTGTAAATACAGATGTTAACTTTAATGATTTAATGCTGGAAAACGTTTTGCGGCTTCCACATTCCAATGTTTACATGCTTTCAACTCTACCGTGATCACTATTGTTTACTTCCGGTAGTATTCAAAAACCTAATCTGGGTGATCTGGTTCACCAAAGCTAAACCGGAAGTGGCCTCTCACAAGCAATATGGCTGCTGGAGTTAGCAACAAGCGGGTAACACGCCGTAGCGGGACGCCCGGGAAGCTGACTGACAATTGAAGAGCCGCTGATCGCGCATGGTGGGGACAACTCAGTCGGCTGCGTGCATTGAGTAAGCAGAGAAAATGCTGTAAGAATAGAACCAAACGCGTTTTTTTTGTTCAACAAACGGTATAGTCACGCTACGTACTATGTTTGTTGTTCAAGAAAAGGTCGAAATTATTTACTATACTTTATTGTTGCCAGGAATGAAGAAAAAGAGGAACAATTAGTTTACCTAAACTGCTCTCTCGTTTCTTGTGTGATCTACGAAACGAATTTTTATATTTATTCCAATTTCACGGCCACCTTTACTTTTTACCGATTGGTAGGAAATTACTAAACAGATGTAGAACTTGGCAATCATGACCCATATGGTATGATGGCTTTTTTTTAACATCGGTTTTTGTAAACAAATAGGCTTAAATAAAAATCATCTTGCATGAAATCTAAAAATAAGACCAAGGGAAATAATTTAAAGTGCTGTTACGAGTTTTGACCGACACGTTTTTAAAATTTTTGTTCAACTCGGGCATACAAAAAAAGTCTCTTGTTTAACGGGAATTTATCACCGAAAAACAACACAGGGGTGGTAGGTGTTTTTTTATGACAAACATTTAGCAAACAATCTGGAATTTTTGTTGTTGTAATTTTACAAGTCAGTTTGATCTTTGTTAGGGGAAACAAAGATATCAAAATTTCGAACTATTGACAGCCTACATATCAAACATCGCTTGTTTTCGTTATTTCAGAAAAATCTCGTGAGGCTTCTCAGTTTTGCGCCGAAGTTGCCTACAAATCATAAATAAAAAAAACCATGCGCATGGTTTTCAGACATGCGGGCGAAGACCTAGGAGTAATGGTAGTATGCACTCAGTCCTGTTAAACATGCGTTACTTTTTTTTTTAACTTAAGCTATAAGTCTTAGATTTTCTTCATTGAAAAACAAAGAGGTAGGCTAGTTTGAAAAAAAAATGGTCAACTTCTGACAACTTCTGGATAAGCTCGATTCAGCCCCGATAAACAGGCCTATAAAACTCAATTATTCCGTCACTTGCTTAACTCATAACTTGGTAACCATCCCCCTCCCATTTTTTTCTTCACTTCTCATTTTTCCCTGCCTCCCCTCCCAGCCCCCACTGCCACATTTTTTTATTTACTTTTAATTTTTTGCTTTTGTTTGTTGACGGTAATTGTCGTTTTGGGTTAGTGTAAGAATGGGCCCAGGGTGAACGGAAAAAAAAACTGATGGAAAAAAAAACCGACGGAAAAAAAGCCTCAGAAAAAAAAGCCACGGAAAAGAAAGCCGATAGGGAGAAAATTACAATAAATCTGGTGCAAAATCACCTACAAATACTGCCTAAACATAGTTATGTGTGCATTTATCATTCATCAGCTGATTGCTACTCGACCCAAGTTACCTTAATTGCTTTCGGAATCATTTACAGGAAGACTCAAAGTCACAAGTTTCTTCCCATATTCTTTTTTTTTACTGGGAAGTGGTGGAGAGAAAAAGGACGTGTTCAGTAAGAGACAATTCGTGAAATAACGAAGTTTCCACCAAAATTGAAATAGAATGGGAGGGGGAGAAGCATCGGGAATCATATATTTTCTACATTTGCCGTATCTGGGGAAGGAGGAGTTGGAGTATTAAATTTGACCGACTATGGATAATTAAAAGAATATTCGGGAAAACATTAAGTTTATTCAAAATTGCTTTAACTTTTTTTTTTGAGTTATTCGATATTTCAGTGCATAAACTTTGGTACTTTTTTCCAGAGTGTGTTGTCCCCCCCCCCCACCCCCCAATCCTCTCCCTCTCGCACCTCTCCCATACCAAAAAAAAAA
>JAHWFP010132250.1:101946-112958 GCA_023313725.1 Lithobius niger | reverse complement strand
AATCCTCTCCCTCTCGCACCTCTCCCATACCAAAAAAAAAAAAAAACAGGTAAGATGTATATAAAACGAGGAAATAAATTCTCGCATGAGCAAATAAATCGTATGTAATAAGTGAAACTTGCCGTTGTGTAATTCCTGGTCTTGGTCAGAACAACTTCGATTAGCCTTGCTTAATAGCATGCCAGATGTGCTGATAGTATTTCCAGCTAAGACCACTGTCCATTGTTACGCACACACATATTTAAAGGTAATATTTTTGTGAAATTTCCTCCAAATTTTTGTTGTGTTTTTTCCCTGTCGGCTTTTTTCCGCGACTTTTTTTTCCGTCGGCTTTTTTTCCATCAGCTTTTTTTTCCGAGACTTTTTTCTCGGGGCTTTTTTCCATCGGCTTTTTTTCCACCAGCTTTTCTTTCCGGGGCTTTTTTTTTCCGAAGCTTTTTTTTCCTAGAATCGGGCCCAGGGCCTAAATCTCACCCTTTTGGCACAATCATTCCCCCCCCCCCCCTCCCATTATTTTGATCACTTATACATTCACGTGTTACAATAAAGTTTATTATTATTATTTTAAAGTACATTGTAATTGCCATGAAATGGCGTGGTGTGGAAATTCGAGTTAGATTGCGTTAATCCCAGCGTGACCTACTGTTGAAATGTTCTCGTAAAAAAATAAATAAATTCAAGAAACTTGTCGTCAGTCCCCAAGTGCCGCTTTTATTTCTCTCTGCTCAAAATAAAATTCAAGTGAGAAAACGTTCTTGCAATGAATTTGTAATAATAAATCACAAACAAACACTAGGTTTCTGAGGTTATGTTGATCAGGTTAGGTAAGGTGCCGAACAGCTGTTGCATCAAAATAACGTGCTTTAAAAAAAAAACGGTAGCAAATGGTGGTCGCATATGGCACTGGCTCACTGGAAATTACTTCCAAATCACCTTTTACTGATAAAAGTAATTACTAAAGTTTTCCATACGCCCACAATAGGATACTACAATGTTTAGCGCAAGGTTTAGCAGCACTGCGCCATGCTATTAGGCCTGTCGGTTGTCCCCACCATGCAGCTTTTTCTGCCGTTCAATTCTCCGCCGCGACGCCAGCGCTCATGGTGCGTCTAGACTATACTACTACTATTCCAAGGTCTTTGGTTAGCAACGAACATCTTGCAATCAACTGCTACAATGTTTATAAAGATTACAGAATTAATTTTGATTCATTTAATGTTAAAATTTTTTAATTAAAGATGGAATTTTCTTACATGTATTACATTAGTATGGTATTAACTATAAAAAAAATTAAAGGAAACAAACGAAAGGTAAGGTAGACAAGGCAGTATTTTCATTTCCTCAAAGCTAGGCACATTATTCATATTTGTCGCCCATTAATGTTGATTTAAAAAAAATAAAAACTATATTTCCATTTATTTACAATAGTATGGTAAGAAACTAGAAACCTAACCTAGAAAATAATAGGAAACTGCGAAGATTAGGCTGTGGGAGCAATCCTTGCAAAATTTTTGCAGTGGTGGTTTACTACAGTAGCTGTTCGTTTTAATGAGTTTCCACTTTCCAAAATTGAGTTTGTAATTTCGTTTGTTAAGCCTAACTGACTGCAACGCTATTTGAGATGATGTCAGGTGGATGAAAGTCGAGTTTCCATTCCTCCCTTACAAGAAACAAATACAGAAGACAGTTTCACTGTGTTATGCTTTTGCTGCATTTTATGTAGCATCTACGTGTGGTACATGTTAACCATTGCTGGAATACTGTAGGCATTGCCCTAAAAAATGTCATAAAATTATAACATTAAGATTTCGTTTTAGACCCCAATAATTTGCTAAACTTTCACAATGTATGAAGTTAATTTGACTAAATACAACCTAAGGAAGGTGCTGCTAAAAAAAAAAGTGATAGGCTATACATACAACATTAAACTTAAATGTACGTATGTTTTTCTAATACAAATTGTTTACTGTAATAAACGAAAAGAACACTCGTTGGTACCTCAAGAAATATCAAGAAAGTGAAACTTCTTGGGGGGGGGGGGGTTGAAGAGAGTTTGTTTGCTTAATTTGTATCAATCCAAAAATGTAGTTTTGCCTAATAAAAGAATATACATTTCGAAGTTTATCTTCAACTTCACACGTATTGAAGTAATTGAAACTTGATAATTTTTTCAAAGGCTAGCCCATAAAGATACAAGTTGAAAATCAAAATTAATCGAAAAAGAAAAAAATTGAATTTCGAAATCGACTAATAATCGAAATCGAGGTTTTCTTTCCCAATATCGATCGAAATCGAATCGAACCCAAAATATTAATATCGCACACCCCTAGATGTAAGCAAACCTAGAGCTCGTGTGAACAGCTTCCATCAGCGTACAAACATAATCCCACCTGAAATGGCCCGGTAAAATTTGTTCCTGCACGACACAACCTGCCCGGCTTAGTTTTATCCACGGTTACGCTAACCTAACTTAGGACAACTACAACACAACCATAACAAATAAACGTAGTAAAACTGCAGTATACAGCAGCGATGCACAGATGTTGGCATCGGATATCGGACTTTGTTGTCAACGTCCCCGTAGCAGAATTTGTGCGACGCGTGACGATACGTCATAGACAATAATAAGGCCGCCGTGGACAAATTTTGGCCAAATTTATGCCATTTTGTCAATTTTTGACCGATTTTGACATTCCTATACACAGTTTTAATTGTCTCGACAAGACCTTTCCATTGGTAGATTAGTCAGATCAATAGGATAAAGCACAGAAAATTTATTCAATAAAAACCAATAAATATGTGGGTGACTATACGAAAAAAGCAGATTAGCTGCAGACAATTTTTTTTCTGACAGTTGTTGTCGCAGACAGTTGCAGAAAGTTTTGCTTCTGGGGTCATCGTAGGTCGTCGGAGCATCAGCTATTTGGCAACAGAAACGTTGATTGTCAATTTTTGGACACTTAAATTTTAGGCCCACAGACATGTAGAGATTTATTTGTGAAATCCTCAACGTTATTTTGACTAGGCTACGTAGACAGTGCATTTGGTTTCACTTTACTTTCTTGAACTAAATTGGAATCGGATGTCAGCCGTTGATTTCTCACCATCGAAATCGAACACAGGAATCGGCTTTATAGGACATCGGCGCACCAGTACTACACACACAGCAACCTTCACGAATGTGAATTGTGTGGCGCTCATCATTTGGCCAGTAGATATTAAAATCCACTCGCCATTGTCTATCACTTACTCGCCATAGGTGTGTTGCTGCTTACTTTGTAAACATTGTTTTCAGTAATCAAACTCGCCAAACAGGTAAACAGGCTAGTAACAACATTGTAGGGGGGGGATTGAGGCTTAATGGCGCGTCGACAACTTGGTCATTGTAGGACTAGTTGGATAGCCATTGTAATTCTGCTCACAACACCGCAAACAGCTTGTTTCTAGCTAGAACGGTTTCCGATATATGACAATTTAAGCATCAGGGTTTGTTAATCAGTCGCCGTTATGGCCAGTAGGACTAAAAATCAAGTCGCCAACTGCTGTATTTCCCTCGCCATTTGGCGAGTGGCGACCGACATTGGTGAAGGTTAACACACAGCATCGAAAAGTGGAAATAATAACTGGAGAATTTACAGCAGGAAAATCCACGCGACCATCGAAATTCAAGTGAAACCCCTATCTTCCTAAGGTAAGTGGTGATGACATGTGAAACTCCTTCCACTGAGCTTCGGAAGGAGGAAGAAAATCGTTTTTTGTTAATTGTTTAATAGACTCACTGTCACATCCTGCAGAAAATGTGCCTCAGGGGCCTGACACCAGCAAGAACAAAAGGTAGTTCTAATTCACACATAGAATAGGGCCTAACAAAAAAAAATTGTGTGCTTTGCGGAACCCGACCGGCCCTACCTTTTTCTTCCGACCCTAACAGTTTTTTGCTAAAAACTGACGCGATCGTGACGTGCGGCGCCAACTTGTGAGGAAAAAATCCCAGCGAAGCTGGTCAGCATCCAGGTTTCACCAATGCATAGCCAAGCTAGGCATGAAACAAATATTTGGTGAGTAATTGACTTCATGCTATGCCCACCAACATACGCGAGTTAGTCAATGAATCATCGCCCAGTGGCAGAAAAAGCGCGATGTGCGTCGCAGATAAAAATACGTGTCTTCCCTACAGACTAATCAAATCTCTTCTAACAACATACCATAATACGATTACGAACAAACTTTGTATTTAGTTTGTACGGTTGGTTGCCTGTAGGTGTCGAATTTGCCTGTATAACGAGTAGGCTAATTTGTTTTAAACATCCTTTTGCCACGTTATGTCTTGCCACACCTTAATTCCCAACGTGTTTAGTGGCCGAGAACAGGCCATTTCTCTCCTAACGCTTCGTCTCTTGCTCTCTCTGTTGTGTATGCAGATGTTTTCCTATCTATCGGATGCCTGCTATGCCGCGTGACGTCGTCGTAGTAAGCAACAATGTGGTAGCATACTCGTAGAAAGTTGTGTTTGCAGTGTGGCAAGACATACTTTTTTTAATACTTAAAACAATTTTAAAACTAAGGGTGGGATGAATGTTCGTATAATACCAATTAGCTCTCACCCACAAAGAACGCCCTTGTCAATGTTCGTATATTTGTTCGTTTAAAGAGCATATTCGAATAGGATATAACCATTCAAATATTCGTCTCAAAAAAATTTCTATGTGCTATACGTTCTGTGTGCTAAAGCTATACGTGTTTGTTTTTGAGTTTTCCGAGCGCTTCTCGAGTCCGAGTCAGTTGCCTCTAAGCTTTCACCTCTACCCTCCCAGCTACGTTGCAGTGGGAATGGTCCGTGGTTTCTGGATTGTACATTAGCAAGTGGAGGGAGGGGAAGGAGATTGAAATCTACACATATTGGCATTTTTTTCTTTTTTGATTGTATGCCTTGCCCAGTAGATTACGGTAGACTTCAGTATTTAATTAAAAAAATTAAAAAAAATCTTTTTTGGGGGGGAAGAGGGCGAAGGGGCCTAAACATGAGAAAATGTTTCTGAACAAATATTTGAAAATTTCTATTGCGAATATTAGAATACAATTTTTTCCTATTCTTCTTACCAAAACGAGAAGGATTGCAAAGGCCCTGCTGTAATGATGGTACCTTAGAGGACCTATAAAAAAAAACTAATTACGAGAGTAAATGCCCATGGTCTGCAAGTCCTTATCTCACAGTGATAGTAGGAGGTCGACATTTGTTCTAGTCCCCACAGCTTTATAATTTTTTTTTTAAATGTAAAAAAAAATATTTTTCCGACCTACCGGCCCTATTGTTTTCAGCAATGTTCCGTGAAGCGCACAATTTTTTTTTTGTTAGGCCTAATAGCCTGCAAAAGCATAAGTTTAGTACAATAAAGCCTGTTTTTATTTTTAAAACCAAATAAAAATAAATTCAAAAATTCAAAACAGATAATGGTATTTTTTTTTATAGTAGGAATAAAGCATAGAATAGCAGTAAAAGTAGGAATAAAAAAAGGAAGCAATTATTGCTGTTAAACTACCCATTTTCATGGACGAGTTTTTATGGTAATTAGTATGAAGCCAAGCTAACTTATCGACTTGGAAGTTTTAAAAAAAAAATTTTTTTATTTTATTTGTGAATCGTAATGAATTTAAAAATGTTTACATACGACTGATATGTAAATTCCCGAACGGAACCCTCCGGGTTAGTAACTTCCTGTCTACGAAAGTCTCACTTAAGGCAGGACGTCCTGCTACCCAGTCACCGACTTTGTGTTTAAGGAAAATCAGTTTACATAAGATTAGAGTATATATTGCGCTATTTGCTTGAGTCTCGTAGGTTTTTAGGTGCATTTCAAAGTGTCAGTAGCCTTGCTTTTGTACCGTCGGGACAAAAGGTTGCCAGGTTACAGGCTTAGCTTGCGACATTTTTTTTCCGTGTTGGTACCTTGAAAAATGTCATCAGTTGTAAATTTGCCAGTTTACGTTGGTTTGTGGTGTAATGGCTGAATTTGTGTTCTGTAGTTATGAAAAGTCGGTCATTATGTCATGTGGCGGATCAGGCGGCGTGTAGATTTCATAAAGTGTTAGATTATCAAAAAAAAAGTATGGGTTATCAAAATTAACCCATGGTGACGTGTGTGGGCTTTCAGATTAACCGTATATAAAGACTACACTTTCAGCATGGAATGTGTTAGCGTGATGTCACCACCGTGCATTAAATATAAATACAATAATGTGTCTCTCAAGAAATACCAAACCGACCCCAGGTATCGAAAAATACCAGCTAACTGGTATTCGAAAAAAATCGCAGTTCATTTGAAAAACAAAATTGTGATTTTTTTCTGGATTATCATGACGGGAAAAGAAATCTTGACTTCCCCGGAATATATGCTTACTAAACACCATGCAGAGGTTGCAGGTTTGATTTTTACAAAACATGAATAGCTAAATCCTCTAAAATACTAGTTATACGGTGGGCTAGTTAATTATGACGTATGGAGAGATCATTTATTACTTACATGCCCGTTAGGAACTGAAGAATTGTAAATATTAACGCAGTCCAAGCTACAAACTCTGTAAAGGGATCGTCAAACATTCTGTTGCTGCAAAGAAAAGTGGCAATTCAAACATCAGATCAAACAATTATGCTACATTTTCTAGCACAGTAAAACGAAAAGACTGAATAACGAAAGACGTTTTATCAAATAATGTTCAACTTAACCTAAGCTACCCGTTGTTTGCCGGTGTGAACTTTCAGCAGCTTACAATCTTGGTGTTAGGCTGATAAAAATAAATACTTAATTTCTCTCAAGCGTACAAACCCACAAGTCGATGCGGGCTAGCGGTTTTATATTTTTATTTTTTTAACTTCTCAAAAGTCTATTTAAGGAGGGAGAAGGTTTCCAATGTGAAACTATATGAACTATGTGAAAATATATGAACTGCGGAGTGTGGACCCAACATCAAATAAAATAGTGAACACTAAAAAAAAAAAAATTGGTAATGGTACTAAATAAATGATACGTGTAATTGAAATGAAGCTTACTAAGACTTGGAGTAGGGCCTACTAGCACACTAACACAACACACAATACTGACAAGGGACAATTAAACTGCCTTAGAAAATGCACTTCATAATTTCAAGTTAAAACAACCCTAGCACTAATAATTTTGTTATAAAATAAACCGTTAGGCTTACTTGAATTACTTTGAAACGCTGTTGAATCACTTCGATCTCAAAAATTACTCATTACGCTCACTTTCAAAAACAGGATACTGTCAGTATCTTGCAAATTTTCGATGTATTTCAACAATCTTCATCAGGCATGCCGGTTGTTGTGCTTACCTTGTAAATATCGGAGGCAGTGGACGTTCTTTTCTTTCAAGTAAGCAGACGAAAAAGCAAGCAGACGAAAATGTAACCAGAAGACTCAATTTTTTGACCCTGCCTGATGAAGTTTGTTTAAATACAATCGAAAATTTGCAAGATACTGACACTTTCCTGTTTTTGAAAGTGAGCGTAATGAGTAATTTCCGAAATCGAAATAATTTTGTTCTAATTCCAGTGGCACCGACACGTCCTCCCTTCGTCATTCTTTCACAACACAAGCCCCAAGTACCGAAGTGTAAGTTATAACACCCTTGAACCAATGGAAGGGGTACAGTCCACATCCTCGATGTCCCAGGGGTCGAAATATTCAGATGCACAGGGGCAAATTGCACTCCAAAATCGCACTTTGCACTCCAGAAGCAACTCTTGGGAGTGCAAAATAGCACACCAAAGTTACATTTTTCATAACTTTTGAACCGCACAAGCTAGAGACTTGCGGTTTGCGGCATTTTAAACAGCTTGGAATTAGATTTCCTGTTACACCATTCCTTCCAAAGAAGTTATACTCCGTTTTTTACTACATTTGGTTAAACTATGTGTGTTAAGTTTTTCAGTTGAATAGTGAAGTTCAGTGAGTTTTAAGCAAAGTGCAGGAAAACAGTACATATTATTGAGATGCTGAATGTTAAAATTTTCAATGGCTATAAAATAGGAGACCACAGTGTTGGTTTACATTTTAATTTTGCACTCCACTAAGACTTTTTTTGCACCCCAGTAACAGATTTGGGGTGCAAATTTGCACCTGGTTCAAAATTTGGAAATTCGACCCCTGATATCCTCAAAACAAAGTATAATTTTGTTGTGAGAATTTTCCAAATTTGGCCAACTATATCTCGGTGGAATCATAAGATCTTTAGCTTTCCAACCAATTCAATCCAGTTTATCCTAAACATACAGAGTCAGCATCAGTGGCGCACCCAGAGTGGGGCAAAAGGGGGCACTTGCCCCTCCAAGGCCCGAGATTAACAGTAAAATTAAGCAATTGCAAGCACTTCGATTTCTTTTTCTATACTCACATCAGAAGGCTCCCTCTTTTCCGCGTCAAGAAGGATAACGTTGGTTTACATTACAATGCTCCCAACAACCCAAATTTGTTCTCCGAGCCACTGTTACCCTCTCGTCCACCCCCCTCCCAAAAGGTAAAAAATTATTTTTATTGAAGCTGAACAAAGAAGTACGGAATTCGCTACCACTGAAAAAATTTGTCAAATTAATCTTCTTAAAAGCATGAAAAATCACTGACATTGCTAAAAATGCGTTAGCTTTAGGACCCGTATTATGTCGCCCCCTCCAAACAAAATTTCTGGATGAGCCACTGGTCAGCATAGGCTTAGTCTTTCACATTTTTTTGAAGAAATAAAAGCACTAATACGTTCGTTGATCACCTTTGAAAATCATTCTGCAAACCACTGATAAATATTGTTTTGCTGCGTCTCAGCTTTCTATACTCCGGTCTAGCTTCACCTCCAGCCTAAGCAAGCAATCAGTGTTGGAGTAGGAAGGCTCGCTCTTGTTCACGAGTAGGACACCCTTTTTCTTAAATTGGCAGATGGCAAGAAACTCAAGGGTTCTGAGGTGCGAGTCCTTGAAGGTGTTGGATGAGTGCCCTGAATGGGCCAATGGAGCACGTAGGCTGTATGAAAACGTCGGCAGGCGGTGGCTACTGTGGTTAGCGGACGACATCTCTAGAAAAATAAAAACACAACACCACAAATAACCAACACTGTTCCTTGAATTTTCGGTGGAAAATTGAAAATGGAACCATAAAGATGTTAACAAAACACTTCTACAAACTTCATCCACCTTAGGAAGGTAAATGCAAAAAACATAGAGAACAGTGTTGCGTTTATATTTTTTCTTGAGATGTAAGAGGAGGTGGGATGAAGGGGGAGGGGCTCTATCTCTTGTTCTACTCTTGCTCCTGGTGAAATAGGGATGATTGTTATCATGACACAGTTGCGCAGGGGGTTGGGGTGGACGAGTGTGTGGGATTGGGAAGGGGGGGGGGATTCAAGCTGTGTTGGAGGGATGTCCCGGGATTCAACTTTAGAACTCAACCACAGTAGCTTCATAGGGGGAAAACAGAGAAAAAGCAACTATAAATATCCTGCTGACGTAGCACTGCTTAGATATCTTCACTTCTTCCTGATGAAAAGGTGATGACTTCCAGACTGTTTTTCTCGGATCTGGACTTAGAAGAAACAAGCATGCATGGCAATTTTGATGGCTTGGTTGATTCAGGAGGCAGGGTAGTTCAGAAAAAGGAACCTTGTCGTGAGAAACAAGCCATGCATGGTAATTTTGATGGCTCGGTTGATTCAGGAGGCGGGATAGTTCAGAAAAAGGAACCTTGTCGTGGCTTCTTGCAGGTATGTTGTTGCAGTTCCTGCTATCTGAGGACAATTCTTACCATCTCATTGTCGAGGATCACCTGTGTTGGTGCTTAGAGTTGCTGGAGCTGAACGGTATTGCTCAGCAATTCATCATCTTCTCGTAGGGTGGAAGATGATGCTATTCTCCCATCTGCATAACAGGCAATGATCGAGAAAAGGTAAGCTTCCGTCTTTTTCTTCATGGGTGACTTGAAGACTAAGAGGCCATTCATTCACAGCTCGGAGTACTTGCAGAAGCTGTTCTTGCTTGAGTGCTGCTAGTATGTCATATACATCTCTTCCTCAACCTCATCTCACTGAAGTTTTAAAAGGACCATTCCTTCATCGATCTCTTACATCACCAGCTGGCGAGCAAGAATACGACCCCATTGGCGTTCCTTTCATCTGCCACAATAAATCGTTTGGTTTTTCAAACTGACATAATTAGAGAAGAGGATGCCTTTAATCAGAATCCTCGTTCACTTGCAGTCTCTCAAGCGGTTTTTCTCGCCATCGTACTCCCCCAACACTTAGCGTACAGGACCACTTCCGCAGAAGCTCCAAGCTCGCCCACCATTAACCTCTACACGTGAAAGGTTGTTGCTGGAGACCCTGTATGGAATAATTACCAAGCCTTTGCCCCAAAAACGGTATGGGAAAAAGTTGTCCAGCTGACGATTTTAGGTTATTCTAGCGCAACAAGAAGCCAATCGGAGAGAAGTCGTTATTCTGCTTATTAAGCCAAATTTAAACTTAAAATTTATTTGGTGCAGTTTCGAAGGTAGTTTAGCCCCTAGTTAGTGTTGTGTTCTGGTGTTTTTTCCTGGCTAGTACTACTTGCATCTTGGACTTACAACTCTCTTCGAGATGAACGAGTCACTTACCTTATCCGCCATACACTGCCCGTGCGCCCGATACTGTTAGGTGACTGGCAGCGCGACCTTGGGTCATGGGAGATCGAAATAGTTACCGAAGGTTTTCCCCGGTTTTCCCGTTTAACTCTCGTCACTCGCTTGACAAGAGTGAGGTGGTCTAAGGTGACACGCCACTACACGGATTTCGCGGTGGCACGGCTATCGCAGGTGCAAAAGGCCGGAACACACTCGAGCCTCGAGCCGGAACGGTGAATCGTCCATCTCGAAGAGAGTTGTCAGTCCAGGATCGCATATTGTGCCGACCACCTGTGGGTAATAATAATAATAATAATAATAATAATAATAATAATAATAATAATAATAATAATAATAA
>JAHWFP010132250.1:49912-96890 GCA_023313725.1 Lithobius niger | reverse complement strand
CCAAAAAAGAAGAAAACCCGGTAATAAAAAGCAAAACAAAATAAAAATTCAGATATGAATACACAGTCAAACAACGAGATAGATAAGAAGCAGTGCATGCTGTTAGGCTAGGCTCTTACTCTACTCTCCAGAGGTAGTTCGCATATCGCTCCGGTCGACTGTCGCGCTCCCTTAAAGCAGACTGCCTGGGATCAAAAAGTAAGGGAGCGGCGCTATTTCCCCCCTTCCCCACTACACCACTGATTGCAAGTAACTGATTGTAGCCGATAGTATTGAAGTTGATGCCGATGCTGCTAGTGGTTCTCACTTTTGCAACACGGTGCTGACCGCCCTCCGCCGTCAAATGGCAGCCGCATAGCCCGTAATCACGTCCAAATGGATGATTTTAAGAGAAGGTGGCAAGAGGGACAATTTAGTTGGAGAAATCCAAGCGGAATCTCGCACGATCATTAACATGCCACAATAGACATGAGCACGTGGCACCACAGGTCACTTCTCTTCTCCGGGGAGGAGGGAGGCTAACGCCGAACCCGGCTCTCCCCGCAGAAGGCGGTCATGCTGTCCGCTCTCCCACCTGTAGGTGTCTGTTTGAAATTTTTTGCCGTTGTGTTCATAAGGGCGCTGCGAGTGCACAAAATTGCTTTTATGCTATTGGTAAATCCATCGACAAGAATTCTGCATCCTCCCAAACACCTAATAATCCTAGACCCCACCACCGAGTGTTCCTATTCTGTGTACCCTCGGACTGGGCCGGATGCCTGTTTGCCAAATGGCAGATGCGCCCTTGACATCCGGCGCGCCACACAATGTAAACATTACAGCAATGCCGAACAGAGCAATATTGAACAACATATTTTCCTTCCAACATTGAACGGCTGGCACTGCAACAAGAGAACGGAAAAATTATTGCATGAACTTCCTTTTGCTAAATAATGGCAATTCCATGGACTTTTCGAGTAAGATTTACGTAAATGTACTAGCCTAAGGCAAGAAGAAAAAAAAACCAGGCTAATTGGGAGCTTTTAGGCGTAACATCTCGCAATGGCTATGATAAAAATTGGACCTTATCAATTTGGACAAAAAAATTTGTCTCCCCAAAACAAGACTTGTTAAGGATTCCTGCCGAGCTTTTTGAACGGTTGATGGTGTGATATCAAAGACCAAGCTCTTTCACCAAATTAATCCCACTGACTAACCCTGTAGCAGAATCAGAGCGACCCGCGACGCTATGTCGCAGTACGGCTGGTAGTGTTGCAGTACGATTTATCATACACTTTTTGTTTGCTGGTCTTCTTTTTGAGATAATTTCGCCAAAAATTGACTGATTTTGACGTTCAAATACACCATTTTAACCGTTTTTTCGAGAGCTTTTGAATGGTGCTATTGTCATGACGATAGGTTTGGTCGTTCTCAACTTATTTAGCAAGGTCTACCAAAAGGTCTAGAAAAAAAGTTCTTACAAGAAAATTGTTCATGAACCAAATGGACCTCACTCAAAATTTTGCACAATGCAAAATTCCACCTTCACACCCTTCCTGCCACCTGCAGACACCTCCCTCTTCCCGCAGACCGTTTTTAGTTTGCAAAAAGCTTGTCGCAGACCGGCTGAAAATATTCTGCTTCTGTGCTGACTAAGACCTCATATAAAATACTTGAAACTGTGCAGTAAGCAAATTTCAAATTTGCATTTAACATTTGAACTATGACTCTGTGGGATTAACTTGGTGAAAGATCTTAGCTTTTGATATCACGACTTCAAATGGCCAAATAGCTTGGCAAGAATCCTTAACAAGTTTTGTTTTGGGGAGATTAAAGTTAACATTTAATTTGTCCTCTTCCTCATTTAGGGTGGAGGATAGGGCGGAAGCATACCGTTTTCAAAATGATCTAGAGGGGATAATTAAAGTCTTTTCTAATCCCTTCTTCTTGACTGATGGTTCTGTTATTTTAACAAGTTAGGAAGTGCAGTTTCTTTTCAGAATTTTGACTAGGATACATTAAAATTTGTTTCGTAAGGCTTCATCGATACTGAATTGGGTTGGTATCAGTATCAACAAATACAGTATCACTCACCAATAAATCATAAACCGTTAGGTCATTAAAAAAAAATAGTTGGTTCTCAGGCCCTGCCACACCGATTTTTTCACTAGAAAAATAGAAACGATGCGGCAAAAATAGCAGTTACAGATTAAAAATGATCCGTAAAATGGGGCATGAAAATATAAAATTAGGCCTAGGCTACCAGTCTTGTCATTAAATAACTTAAGGACACGTGGTAAGCAGAATTATGAGGTTGTGTTCTTTATTTTACCAAAAAAAAAAAACAGTTCTCTAAAAAACAAAGCAAATAGAGCCAATAAAAAAATAAAAATAAAATTTGGCCCGCCTGCACAAATTTCTTATTAATAAGGCCTGAAGACCAACTATCTTTTTTTTAAGTGGCCTTAGCAACATTTTTCTTAGAACGTAAGAGTATTTTTCTGTAGCTGCGTTTTAATTGCAGATGAATAGGCCTACGCTAAAATTTTATAGACTTAGTTAAATAATTATTTTGTTTTTGAAGAAAACCACACCAAATTATAGGGCCTAATGGTTGTTAAGAATTAAGGGCTACATTTTGGGTATTGGAATTCGATCAGTGAAGTTAGTTTCAGTACATCTTACTGTTAGGTAATAAAGTTACCTTTTTTTTTAATTTTCCTGTATTTAGCTTTGCAATGACTAGTAGTTCAAAAAAGAAGAAAAGGAAGAGGGCCGATTTCCAGAAAGTGAAGTTAAAAATTGGCAAAAAGTTGCCAAAAGGTGGAAATATCACTAACACAGCTTTCCAAGCAAAGAAAATTCAAATACGAGAACAACTGCGGCCAGAATCATCGGAACCCACTTTGAAAATAAAACAAAATTTAAAGGTGAGTTTATCTGCACAGATCGTTGTAAATAAAAATTATGTTAAAGCAAAATGAAAACCAAACAGTGAAAAGCATGCGCTAGAAATAACTGCCACCTATATGCTTTAGCTGGAGTGGAGTAGTGATAAAGGATTTATGTCGGTGGCCTGGTGACTGATTGAGTCGACAGTTCAAATCCGGACTGGGCCGTGCCGTGCCACTTAATTGAAACTTAACTAGGTCAGTGGCTTACTGTACTACGTTATTTCTGTAAGATTTTCACTGATTGCCTTGTTTTTACTCTTTCCATTACGTGAGTTTATCTGTGTGTGATTATGGGATTTGTTACGTACCAATTTGGAGTAAGTTTGACAGTGCATTCTAGCTTGTCCCAGGTCTGTCCAGCGTAATACTGCAGACTGAAGTGTTGAAGAGGAAGGATTAAATTAATACCGTACTGTGGCGTTGCCAATGTTTGATCAACATGGATCATTCATTCGATGCTGTATTAAGGAAAGGTTTTGTGTGTGGTGATCAGTGCTGCACAGTGGTTTGAATTTTCCGGTCTTAGCGTCTCCTATGTGTGGTCTTCTTTGGAAAGTAAGTCGTATTTGCATTATTTAACACTTTTGATTATTACAGTACTTAAATTTTACTCGTCCACAGTATGACATGGTGTGACCCTGGCCTTACTTCTGTGCACTTACAGTACTTATAAATATTTTGTTGATGTAGCGTATTTCATCTTAGTCAAGTTTAAAACAATTGTTGTACTATACGTGTTTTCACTTTGTTCATTGTTGCCGTTTCACTTGGTCAGTTCCTTATTCCGACATGAGTATTATAGTAGGAGATACGAAAATGTGAGCATACTTTCAGTTCTCAATGACGGATTTTAACGTTTTCATACACCACTTTCAAGGTATCTTTTTAAACTAGCTGTCCAGGTATCTCAAATTCGCATGATCTTGTCTTTCAGAAGTATCAGGCAAAATATAAAAGTAGAGCGGTTTCATTATTTCCTAACAACTTTTCAAAACCTGTGCACTTAAAAGATGATGTGAACATACCAGAAGTTGTTAAACTTGTACTTTGACCATTGAATGGATCATTGGGGGCCGAGATTCCATTTGGTAAGGGCATGTGAGACTCGGAAAAATTACAGCCGAATATGCAATTTGAACTAGCACTCGACTCACTGGCTAAAGTCCATAGGCCTACTCGAAAATTCATTTCCGGTCAAAGAGCAATAACTTCGTTAATTTTTTTACCGATTTTGATTTTCCAACATTCCCAACTGATTGGCTCACTGGGAGCTAAAGCAGCTCCAATCGTTATCAAATTACATTACTATCAAATTACACCTTTATCATTATTTGTAAACACAGACCCCACAGTCAATTAATTTACTTGTTCGACCTATTATACAGGATGGTCCAAATGTTTGGAGCCTGCAGTGCAGTACATGTGTGGTATTTAAACAGGTGTACATTAGTAACGTCACATCGGGAACAAATATATTGATTACAAATGCAATGACTTATGGCTTAATTTTTCAAGGTCATTGTGTTACTAAAGTCTAAAGTAAGAATCCTGGAGTAGTGGTGTAAATTGGAACGCTGTGGGTGATAACAGGACGAAAACAACTCCAAAAAAAGGACGGAAATCGGTTCAAATGGCAAGAGATACGGAAAAAAAATGTATGGGTGATAGCTTCACTGCAGTACGAGGTACCCAATGCACCTTTCTTGCTTCATTGCGGTACACATGAGCATGCAGTGAAACTGTTAGTTTATCCATACACTGCCAACCAACCCTCTCCAATGTCGGTCGCCACTCGCCATGTGGCGGATGGAAATCAGCTGTTGGCGACTTGGAACTTAGCCTTACTCGCCAAAATGGCAACAAGCAATAGACAATGACACTGAAATAACCATATCTCGGGAACCGTACAAGTTATAGACGAATGGTTTGCTGCATTATGCTAAGATTTTTAAGGGCTACGTTACTGCTTTTTCTGCATTGATACTGGGGTTAAAGAAAATTTTACAATTTCGGAAATGCATAAATTAGAAAAACCATGCATCGAGCAGGATGTATTTGGTATGTGGCGAGTGGAAATTGTGAAATGCCGAGTGCTTTCTATGGTCTACGGGCCAAGTGGCGACTGCTACTGGATTGACATTCGAGAGGGTTGCTGCCAACAGACTATTGGCCCACCCTGTCTAACAAAGTAACAAGAATTTGCAAACAAGACGACTACGGTATATTCATCAAAATAATGGACTGTAGCCTTGCGTACTAAAGTCAATACTTTACTCTTTTGCTGCAAACTTGGCTTCGCTCAACTGTTAGGCCTATTAAAACTATTGTACTCGCACACCCTTATTTTAGCGGTCTATAACGTTCATGTTTTGTTTATTTTTTCAACTGGACCAAATACACCATTCTTTGGCTTTGATATTGGCCCAATTTGTTTGTCCTTAATTCATGTTGCCGAAGTTGTTTGGATAATCCAATTTGCATGCTAAATAATGCAGTAGAAATGTATACTTAGCTCAATCTTTGTGCATTGTGCTTTAACTTATCTTAAAGAAGGCAAGAAAATGCTACCAGAAACATACTAAAGCAATCACAGTTAATTTTTTTTTCCAAAAATTAAATAGTCTAGTTCTGAATATTGTCTTTAATATTCGGATAATTGAGGTTCTAGTTTATTCGGTACAGCTTTATTGTGTATAAAGGCTTATTCACCATTCCTTCTTCCAGGGTTCGTAAACTAGCAGGAAAACTTTGTAATTTTGTTAAGACGTTTTCCGAGACCTTGAAGAGTATGGAATTTTGAGAGACTTCGTATCATGCTGGAAAAGACAGAAAGTTCCTCGTATTATAATTTTAAATGAATCAGATTGGGAGGTGTAAATCACCTTTAAAAAATCACCTGTGAATTAACATTAAAAATGTCAAATGTATATGCTCGTGTCTACATTTTGCCCGTTACAGAAAGAAAAAGGATTTGCAGGCATAATGTCTTCTGTCATCACCTACTGTTCCATGATTTTAACTGTTTTGATTGGTAGCATTGGTTTGCAACGTTTAAATTCAGTTTTATTGACATTTTTTATGTATTTTTTCTACTCAATGGTGAAAAATGGAACTACCAAGCATGGCAAAGGCCTGGTTTAGATGAGGATGTACGAAACCTGCTTAGTTTATTATTAAGCCCACATAATTAGGTATGCAATGTTATCGCAAATCTTATTCTGATTTACAGTGACTGATATTCAGTAATGCAGTAATTTTGGATGACCAAGTTTTTTTTTCCGACAAACAAACATCAAATTACCTTGATATGAAAAGAAATTTACGTCAACAATTGAGCAAGCAGCGTCGTTAACAACACTAAGTACTATACAGTAGTTAATATGAAAAAGAAAGAAATAATCTACTTTGTTTAACTGTAATGTTCTTTATTTTAGGATGTCTTGAGTAATCTACATCATCATAACTTGGCGTCGCGTATGGAAGCAACAACTAAGCTGAAGGATATGATATCCACAAGGCCAGAATTGGTATTCACCAAACTGAGCGACATTATTAGTCGTGTGGGAAAACTTCTCGAAGATAACGTAAAAGGTGTCAGAAATGCTGCTCTGGCTATTTTCAAGTTGATTTTAACGAACACTACTAGTCGTCAAATCTTGCCACTTTTTCCGATTTTGAGCGGTTACCTGTCATGCGCAATGACGCATATCAATGCTGAAATTCAGTCAGACGCGCTCAAATTGTTAGACTCATTGCTGGTATCATTTCCTGAACTTCTAATTTCATCCCAAAACCAGATCTTGACCAATTTTCTCGAACAAATTTCTCACCAGCGTAGCACTGGAGCTTGTCAATCATCTTCATCTTCAACTAACAAATCGGCCCGAACTTTATCCATTAATCCAGATAACAAATTCAGCACACAGACGTGGCGGCTGGAAGTTTTACTGCGCTTGCAAAAATTTCTTAACGTTGTGTATGAACATTTGCCTAATACCAAGAACGTGTCAGCATCAAAGAAGTCAAGTTGTCACAAATGGACTGGCAAGAGTTTATATGTGATGCCTCTGTCGGACTATGAAGAAGGCTACAGCAAAGTTGATTTTTTAAGGTAAAAGTTCTTAACTATTTTTTTTCATGATTTTTTCCTAGGAGTCAAATTATCAAATTATATATCATGTCCTCCTTAGTGGTTGTACCGTTGGGTTTTAAGTCTAGCTGCTGTTAACTCCTGCCGAAGGCCACACAAAAAATCTTGGGACTCTTCCATGGCCTACGCTACATCACATCATCTCTTCTCCTTCTGGTTCCAGTTCGCATAGCACTTCCTCCTTTCCTCCAATTTGCTACTTTTTACGTCGGCGCCGACCCTTGCACTTGTGTGTGTGGTTTTTTTTCTGAGTTTTTTTTTTCCTGAGAATGCAGCTAACTAAGAGTTAACAGGTCGTCAACTGGGAAGCGAATGAATTATATGCCTCCATCATTACTCCAGCTTTACTACACCGTGGCATGGTACTTCCTTGCTGCAGTTTTGGCAGTTGTATTCTTCGTCAGTACCAGCCAAGCATACTTCGGGAATTGAAATAGTCCCAGGGTTCGTACCAGTGCTTACAAACCTTATAAGTTCTTATTTTTCAATTTACCATTTGTAAGGCTTTACAAGTCCTTGAAAAATTGAAAATGCAGCACTTAGTCCTTGCTAGGCCTGCTTTTAATTTCCATACGAATTGAATAAAGCCGTCTGGCAGTTTTTGTGTTTATATTATATCAAATTTATTTTCTTAAAATCAGTTGGATGCTGAGCCCCTAACTTCTTCACAGATGCATTCATAAAGTGGTTGGCAGTTTCATTCAAAAATCTTGGAAACCGTTGCACGGCAGTGTGAAAACATATACATACAAGTGTGATTACATTTACAGTACCTACCAAGATCTCGTAATCCTTTTAATAAGAAGTTTTGTTCAGGTTAACTTGCCCTACTTTTTCATGGCAGTGACTGCGGTCAGCACGAGACATTAATTTGGCGTTACTGTAAGGATGTTTTGTCTGGCCAATTGCCAAAGTGTTTGGCATGCAGAGTATAAAGTGGGTATTACCAGGAGCCGATGAAGCGAGCCCCCGCTGTTCATTTTTTTCTGGTATTACGTATATACTGCATTTGGTGCTGCTTTTGTTATAAGGCATATTTGGTTGGCCAAGCTTGCCGCACCTTCCTTTTTTGTCCGCGATTTGTGTTGTTTCACTTGTTTTTTTCTTGTCCTTAGAGAGATTGGGAACAGAGCTAAGAACAAACTTCTGTGGCCACCATTTCGGGACTCTTGTATCGTTATCTGGGAATAACTTGAAATTAGAGACAATTTTCAATATAACCCAACCGAAAATAACTGTACAAAATTAGACTTATAATGGTGTTGTTTACTAGTTGCTTCGTGAGAAACGAAATTTTGCACTAATGGGCAGCAGAACTTCTCACCGGTGTCCGGTGTCCTTGACACTTGGTACTTAAAAGTCCTTATAAGTCCTTGAAATCCATTCAGCCGAAATGGTACGAACCCTGTCCAAGAGCACTAAGATGAATTGATTTCCTTTCTTTGTCTCTGGTAGGTAAGGGCCCAACGAAGTCTACTCCAAGCATATGCATCCTCTTGTGTTAGAATAACTGGGCAGAAATTTCCTGCTCGTTTAGTTTGCTCCCTTTACCAACTGACACTCCGGGCAAGACTTGACTTAGTTTCTTGTTAGTAAAACATGCCTGGCCAATGCACCACTGAACGTAGATGGCTCTTGAACTCGAAGGTGTCCACCTGAGCGTGATTATGGTTGGCTCTAAGGAAGGAGTGATGTAGTCCACTGGGCATCCTGGCCATTGCTCTTATCCTGTCTGGTGGTGTTGGATCAATGTATTATGCTACTGTAGCTCGTCAACGATTTTGTAGTTCTGCAACGTGTTTACCTCAAAATTGACTTACTCGTTGTTCCTCGCCTGGCGCACATTGCCGAGGACATTTATAACCCCTTTGATTGCCTGATCCGCTCTGTGCGTGTCAGTCGATTGTGACATGGTAGAAATCTAATGGACCATGGCCTCCGTAGGGGCTGTGGGTTGCTGGAAAAGAGGATCGGTTACAACGTTTAGTTTTCCTGGTCGGTGTACAACCATGAAGTCGAAGGCGTATAGACAAATTGAATATCTTGCCGTCTTTGCCGACTTTTTCTTGTTGGAGAGTAGGCAGTTCAGCACTCCGTTGTCTGTGATTAAGGTGAAATACGTGCCATCAATGTAATGGCTCCACTTCTTTACTGCTTCCACAGCTGCCATCACCCTCTTTTCAACTTTATCTATCTGTTCACATTCAATGAAGCCTCCACTGTAAAAATTCGATGGCCCTTACTTCTCTTGCTATGTGCTGCGATAGCATCAATCCAAGCTCAAGGCTAGACTCGTGACACGAAGTGATAATCAAAATCTGACAGTTTGAAAACGTTTGATGGCGGCAACATTGATATTCAGTGTCTTTAGTGCTGCAGTGTGAGCTTGTTACCTTTCTTGTGGAGTTACTTTTAGCAGTGCAATATCTTCGGGAATTCAGAAATAAACTTACGAAAATAATTGGTTAACCACTTAACCCCAAGAACTGACGGAATTTGGTGCACGTTCTTTGGGCACAGAAAGTTCTCCAAAGCTGCTGTCTTGCCTTCATCTATACTTATGCTTTCTGCCATTATCCTGTTTCCTAGAACAACCAAAGCTAATCTGCGAAAGTGGTACTTCTTCATCTTTTAGTGTAAACCAAACCTGTGTTGTTGCAAAGCTTGAAAGACACATTGGAGACCGTGCATGTGGTCTTGTCAGGTTGTGGTCAGTTGTTGTCAGGTTACCCCCACCATAGATGACGGACAACTATGTCACCATGTATACCACACATATCGGCTTAATTCATTGCACGTTGAAACTGTGCTGTCCAAACTCCGCTTGAGCCCAAAAGGCGTTGTACGCCACTTGAGCAGGCCGCGGTGAAATAGATGATACTTGTGTAATCCTTCGAGTCTGGGTAGAGGGGAATTTGATGAAAATCAGCATCTGGTGTCGATATACATTTCTTTCCTGCCAGAAAATTTAATATTTCTTAAAACGTTTTGCGCTCTATGAGTACTGCCTGAAGTTGGGCAAATTGTTCTTCTGACATAACGTTGAATGTATCCAGCTCTGTCGCTGTTGCTATGCGCTAGATTTGATTCCGGAGGGGTATCCTGCCGTAGGCTGCTTGATGCGTAAGATAAAAAATACACCGTGGGTAGTCAGTAAAGTTACCATTGTTATTCGTGTAGTCACCCATGAGCTTTGTATTCTTCATAAAATCTTCCCCCGAGAATGCCGTTACCTCCTAAATGTTCAAATATCTTGAAGGTGAATGGTAAAATTATGCAGTGACATGTGACTTTCAAATGAGCACTCCAAATGGTATGAGAGCCATCTTGCTGTCACCTAGCTCAAAGGGTGCCCATTTGTACGGCTGTATAGGCTCCCTCGGTGCAATAGCTTGTGTCAGTCACTTCGACATGTACTTCTTCGAACCTGAATCAAGGTAGCCTGGAAACTTAAGTTGAGGAACTTGTATTGGGAGACTCAAGTCTGTGAGACCTCTGTGAGCCGAGCTATTCGAAAAAAAACCTGCGACAGATCTTTGCACATACATTACCTGTTGCAAACATCTTGTGTGGTGGTGCTGGACGTTGTACGCAGTTTCTGGCTATGTGTCCCAAGATTTTAACAATTGTAGCAGCTGGTTGTGGCTAATGTCTTGGGCAACTGGCACCTGTGTGTCTCCTTGTGCTAGTGTAGTGTAATGTAGTGTAGTGTAGTCTAGACATGTGGCTAGACATTCCTGGTGCCACTGTTCGATTTGTATTGTGTGGTTCAGTCAGCACTTTGCTATTCTGGGTTGGTGGACTGTGGTGCTGTGGTTTTCCATTGCAGACATTGTATTCTTTGGCATGAGTTTTGAAAATTGCCCCAGCTTCGTAAATTCATTACATCACATGTAAATTCTCCATGTTCCTTACTCACAACAAATGTAACGTCTATCTAATGTCTATTCTCATACTTGGAAAAATTACATTAAAACCATAAAACAATGAACTTCACTATTTACGTAAACTTATGCCTAGTCTCTATCACATCAGACACCTCCTTAACATAAAAAGCAAAAAAATGATCTATTATTCTTGGGTTGAAATTCTTTTTCACGAATATGGAAATTTAAAATCTAAACAAATATACAGGAAAACAAAAATACTCAAAATTAAACAACTTAGAGATTTCGTTGTAATTCTAAAAAACTATTTTAACTGTGACCACAAATTAAGCTCAGCAATAAAGAATAATTATTTCAGGAAAACCACATAATCGATATGAAGTGCCTTTTGCCAAGAACCAATATGGCGAACGAACAAACAAATATAAAATTCCTTCTATATTTAATGAAATCCCTATTGAATTACTCCAAATTGATGGGATAACTGAGATTAAAAATAAACTATTCAACTACTTCTTACTTAATCAAGAAATCGATTAAGCAATGCCCAGATAAACACTCGGTCTAATTAAAAAAAATAAAAATAAAATTTTATTAATATAGTTGTATTTACATAGATATATACATAAATGTGGAATGTGCATTTAGTGATTATTATTATTATTATTTTTTGGTTGTTTTGTACTTAAACTGTTACATTGTGTTTATTTTTGTTTCTGATTCCTACTATGGATTTATGTTCAAAATAGTACTTGTCAACAAATAATGTGTTCTATATTTACCTCCATATTATTGTTATCATGAGCCATATATTGTACCTGCCTTATACGGCACACACAAGTTCACCATGAACTTCGAGCCGTCGTAATAAACTTCTTACTTACTTACTTACTTACAAGTAGAGTTCACTTGAATTTTCGGTGATTCGGCTTACAGTAAGATATTGCAAGAATCTATTACCTTCATCAGAAAATAGAAGCACAAAAGACAACACAGTTTATAGTTCTATGGTACAGAGCACAAATTTTAAAACTGCAAGCTTTGTAATGTGATCAACGGACGTTTTTTTCTATCTTTTGATGAAGGTAATAGATTATTGCAATATCTTATTTTAGGATGTAGATTTCAAATGAACTCACCCTGTAAAGTTTTGAATACTGAAAAATCAGTTGACTCATTAGTTTTACTTTTGTTAAAGTTCATGACAGATACAGTTGGATCATGCAGAACCAAAAGTCAACGATTTACAAAGGTTTTCACCACAAAACTTGCAAATTTTCGACTACCTTTAATGGTTGGCTTCTACAGGCAGTTTTGAATTGAAATGACTAGTAACATGGTGACACCCCAATTCAAACCTAGACTGGAAGCAAGCTGGAAAAAATTCCTCCCCTCACCACCAACTACGGAAGAAGAAACATATAAAGAATCATTGACTATGAGCAGTTCGAACACCAGTCTGGAATGCTAACACAAGCATTGGATCAACGGGCGTGACCGCGCCATCCAGTTTGCAACCCTTAGAGCGGTCTGTTACAGGCTTTGGGCAATTCTTTCTGCAAGAACCACCGCCATTTTCTTGACACATCTGAGGCTGCGGCCGACTCTTCTCTGCACCAGCGGCCGTCCTCTCAACAGAGTGGTCACTTCGCCATCTGTACGACCGGTTCACCTGTCCCATCCACAAGAAATGGTTCGTCTCCGCAACCGCCTCCAAGCACCTTGACCAGGACTGGTTTTCGTGGGCCCTCTGGTCAGAGGTTAGACACTGTGGTCTGAGATACTACGGTTCATTCTCTCTCATTCAGTCCTTCTACAACTAAGGGAGAGGCACCCAGAAAGATAGTGGCGTCCCCTTTTCCCATATGGTCCAACAGCAACCGCTCGACTGCCTGACAATCTGGGCGCCCTTGTTTGTCACCAAGCATCTGAAGCTTAACGATTCGTTCACCGGTTCAGCCTTCACCATTGGCTGTTTATGGGTGCTCTAGTCATTCGATTGTCATGGACGTTTAAGATTCTCCAACGGTCATCTCAGCTTACGACCGTCCCTCTCGTTTTAGATGTATGACAGTCTCCCCACCACTGGGGTCGCTTCGGTCCGTCCTGGTCTCTTGCAGCAATTGCATTGGGGCTTACACTACAGAAGACATCAGGACTTATGGCCGTTGCATCTGCCAACCCGTTTTCTCGTCCTTTGGGCTGCTCCCCAGTATTGCTATTACCACCGGCTGTTCATTGTCCCTTGCCTTGGTTGTTTCTTGCAGTGATCGTTTTTAGACCTGTGTGTGCTTGCGACCTAACATGGCCTCGTCGACTAAACCACCTCCATTTTACCAATCCTTGTTGGACCATTCATCAGTGATTCTTTGATCGACGGTTGCCTTCCATTGGTCTCCAACACCTTCCGTCCCTTTGGGCCTATCATTTTGCACCAAACGTTGCATCAGTGGCCATTTTAGATGCTCCTTCGACTAGCTACTGCCACTGATTGTTGCGTCGGCGTCCTGTTTACAAGCAGCACTCCTCGTTCGTCATCATTGGCTCATTACCATTAGCTACCTCACCTTTCGGTCGCATTGGAATGCTGTACTGGTCGTTTCCACACGACCGTATCTTTATTCCATTCAACTGATACTGCCTGCCTCGGTCCACGTTCCCGTTTAGGGTCGCCCCAGGACCGACACCACTGATCAAGAAGCTCTCTTTTTCTCTTGCTGCCATCATCTATTACACAAACAAATATTGTATTTTAATATTACGGTGCATATGAATGCCTTGTATGACAGGAAACAGACATAAGAGAAAGGACCAACCAAGCAACAGCGACCACTTTTGCTTCGACGACCGCAAACTCCCTTTTTCAATGGGGCCGTGTTCTCTTCACTGTCCTACGGAGCTAGTTTCTTCTGAAACTCCAGTACAGTCGCATTCATTAACGACCATGCACATTCTGGACAAGACACAGTCTTTCGTGATACAGAAAGAGGTGGGGGGACTGGCAACAGCTACTTGAACACCCTCGACCACACGGACTTGTCGTCCCTCGCGTGTCGCATGGATACACTCTATACACATAAGGAAAGGTGTGAAACCAGACAGAAGCCTTATCGTAGAACAATTTGATTGAAAAAATCTGTTTTTTTTTTTTATAATCACTGGAACTCATGCTGAACGTCTTTATTGTTAACATTTCTCACGTAAGTCATATCTGTATCACTAGGTTGTCCAGAGCGATCTGAGAAGCTTTTGAGTTTTTGCTATCCCAGTCAACTTCCGGTAATGACCGAGGCTTTTGCCTCGATGTTAAAACGCTTCTCAGGTCGCTCTGTACAACGTACGAATACAAATAATGACTTCGAACGTGAGAGGAGTTACCAATAAAGACGTGCAGCTCAAATTCCATTAATGATAATAGCGTGTAAGCGTAAAATTTAATAACAGTTAATTGTTCTACGATAAGACCGTCTGGCTGGTTTAACCTCTTTCATTATATGTATAGAATCTGTATGCATGCGACGCGCGAGTGTTGAGATGCCAAGTCTCTGTGCCCAGAACCAACCTTCCTACAACAAACAAGGAGCGGCACTGTTCAGGTTGCCACTACGACACGGTCGACTCGCTGCGACCAAGGAGTTTGTTCATCGTCGTTTTTCGACTTCTTCCCTACGCCATCCCAGCTATGATGCTGTGAATCTTTCAAGATTTGGCTACATAAGTGGAACAAAGCAAGCATTATACACGGATGATCACTTAAGCTTCTGCTCACTCACTTCTTCTGGCACGGTCGCATCTCCAACGTCGAAGCCATTCAGCAACTTTTAGCCAGGGTTGCTCGGTCATTGTCGACAGCACAACTCCGACCAGTTCCCCGTGAACCACCGTTTTTACAACAATTTTGATTTGCAATGTGTCTTCTTGGTTTTCGCAAGTATCACTCATTTCCACAGTAGCCAACTCTTCGTCCTCCCCCATCGACCTTCCCATTCGTCCAGATCATTGTTCTATGTAAGAACATGAAAAGGGTGGGGGGATGCCAATCGCAACCGCCGTTACTCCCTCTCCCCCCTCCCCCGCTACCCAAGTATCAGAACCACCCTCCACCCTGTGACTAGGACGTACACCCATTGCATTACCTGCGACCATCACCATTATCTTCTACTCTGTCATCGGATTAGTAGCCCATCGCTGGGCTTATGGTCGTCATCCCTTCATTCATAGGTTGTCTATTCCTCCCAACAGTTTGCCTCCAGACCACCCATTCTGATGGTAGTCTTTGTATGCGACGACAGTGTCTTTCCATTGTCTTCGGTCCTATCAGGCATTTCTTCTAAACCCAGATTGCTCTGTGACTATTGTATTTACCGAACCGGATGTTGGAGTCAACATGAATGCTTCCTCAGATCCTCCACATTCACTGAGCCCCGGAAGATTGACATGTCCATGTTTTCCCCGTCTATGCAGCCCGCACTAGTATCCTCACAATCGCAGACCCTGCGATTTCCACACATGACCCTGCGCCGTTTGCACCACTACAACAAGGAAGACATGGACATTGAGATTTGCCAAGAATGATCAGCTCACGAAACTCTCAAGCGAACCAAAAATCTCCTCACTTCAACTACAAGGATTACTCCCGACAGCTGCCTCAAAAAAATTCATCCGCTCGACCGTGCCCTTGAAAGAAGGATGTTCCACCGTCTGCCAGTTAGTCTTCGCAACGGCCACCAGCCTAATTATTCTTCAGCATCGAACGAATGGTTAATTTCTCTCATCCAAGCCGTCACTACTACAAATCGTCTCCGGCCGCCGCCCACCTTGCGGGTGCTTTACTTGGGCCCCTTCAGCAACTAGTTATCTTGTGGATGGGCCACTGGTTGTCTAGTGTCGATGGGCCACAGTCGTCCATCTGGACTCGTCATTGCTACCGGTTGGGGCCACGGCCCGCATCCTCTCAACAAGATCCGATGGTCCCCGCACGGCAGGGACCACCGTCCCGTCGCACATTGCTCTCCTTTACACGACGGACGCCAGCTCGGTATTCAAAGCATCTTGCTTTCTCCAAAACATCATCAAGCAAACAGCTACACTGTTCTCGATTGTTCCCGAGACCCGTTTTCCTCGGCTACCAGCAAGTCCACCCGACCATATCAGCACTGGTGTCTGCAGCTAGGTGCCATCTTACCCCACATTTTTCCCAGGAGGGACTTAGTGCTGCAACTGACGCTTGGGCATCTAAAAAGAACACCAGAAACGGCTCGCTTTCACCGCCAAATCGTTAAACAAGTGACCAAATATTTTTTCGGTCGCTTCCACAATCTGCCTTCGTTGGCTGTTACCAACGGACGTCTTGACAACTTCACGCTACTCTCTCCAAGAGTCTTCATGTCCTGTCTAGTCATCCACCATTCACAACGAGATAACGGTCGGTTCCTCAACACGTCATAATCCTATTCCAGTGGCGCAAGTCACGTCACCATCTTATCATCATGCCACGACCATGAACGGTCATACATAGGACAGGACAGGCAACCCTTGATCCCTGCTAGGTCACAACAACCCTTCATTCTTGCACTGAGTCGGTTCCACGTTCGTTTCGACCTTTTTAATTGGTAAGCAATGGCGCCCACCCACTATAGCCCCTGATTATACCATCTCGCATCGCCTCTTCACTAGGGTACTCGTGTAACGATTTCCCTATGCGACCCTTTCGCTCCTCAAAGCATGACATGGCTTGACACCGTTTGACTATTTAGCATTTGACACAGGCTCTATCCTGTGGCCCGCTATCTGAGGCTGCTCTTCGCTTTCTCCATACGTTTCTACTATGCAGTACACCCTCCGTTCCGATCGCATCACCGGTACTACACCTCGTCCAAGCAACCCTGTTTTACATCTGACACGCTCCTGATTTTCATCGCCAGTTCTTGCCTCAGCAACAAGGCTCCGACTCCTCCGACCTCTCAGTGCACTTGCATCACCTTGCGCCATTTTTTTTTCCAAATAGATGACTCCATCAGTTAGTCTATACTTTTTGACTCGACCAAGACTAATCTGTCGAACAATGTAGCACCCCTCCTGGAAACAGCAACTAGGTCAGCTCTCACAAGTGCGACTGTCAAGCGACCTCACTTTTCCATTAAAATAGAGAAACTTCTCCGAAGAAGACAACCACCACCATACGGACATCAATCCCCTTCCCACTCTTCAAAAGGATAACTTGAGCTACCAGTTCTATCTGTTACCGATGCTTTATTCTTTGGACCTGAACCTATAAGCGTCCACCTTGACATTCACTTTCACCTGACCAAAACAAACACAACAACAACATGACGACCAGTAACGATGAGAAGCTGAAGACAGAAATCAGGAGGACGAAGGAAATACTATGGTTAAAAGTGACACAAAGCGGTCCCCTCTGTTACCAACATGTTCACCACACGACCCTTCAGTTCCAGAACTTGCGTTGCGGCAATTTTGCCATGACGGTTGCTCAACAGGCCCACTTAGTCAGGTGAACAGGTCCGGTCGCATTTGGCCCGTCTTGTCCTGGGATTGCTTGAGGTTCACCGAGTCCGTTTATTCTGGGGCCGCCAGCTATGGTAACTGTTACCATGGTTCCACCACCAGGTGATAAGGACTGCTATAATGCACAAAAGGCAGGTAGAAACATTAAAATACCAGGGCCACCTGATTGATTTTTGTTTTTATTGCCTTAACAAAAATATACATTACCTTTACCCGCTCAGCCTCCCCTCTGAGTGACCATGGTTATGCCTGAGAGGAAAGTAAGGTGAAGCCAGGTCTGAGACTGATGCTTTTGTAGGAAACGTGTGCTGTACATGCGCAGAAGGATAAGCTACGAGGTTGGCAGGAAAGTCAATAAGTTTTGTTAGGTAAAGATCACTTATGAGGAAGGAAATGCATATTTTCGTTAAGGCAAGAGAAATCAACCAGATGACCATGGTATTTTAATGTTTTTAAACTTCTAGCCCAACAATGAGCTATATTTGATAAAATAACTTTCATAAACATGAAGGTCATTTTCTTACAATTCAATAAATAGTTCAATGCATATCAATTATTTTTTAGGGAGGAGTAGACGGGTTAAGAATTATAATTTTGTGAAGTATGAGATGCCAGTAATAGTAGTAGCCTAATTTAATTTGAAAGTTTTCCATTGGTCAACGTGAATAAAACATTTTTCATTATTTCCAGCAAATCGACAAATTCATCTGCATCAGAAACGAGCGCCAATGTTTTCCAAGATTACGAACGTCTAAAGCAGTTCATTTCTTCATTGATGCCACTATTGTTTGAGACATGGGTAGAATCCTCTCCTTCACAGTTCATAGAGAACTTGCCCGGTAAGTTCTCAATTTTTAAAAAGTGTATTTTTCTTTTGAAAACTTCCCTTAAATTCACTCCCCAGAAAATGTTTGTTGTTGTTAATCCTCCATACTCCATAATCCTCCATTTTCCAAAGTTTGTCTGCAGTTATTACCTTCCCAGGGCACAGTTACCTGGTGAAAAGTACAGGTGTAACACCGGATAAAAAGTAAACAAAGCCATCAACAACCACTTACAGTACTAGAGTTACTCTCTTTGGGGCCTGCCGTCGTGAGTCGGTGTCATCTATTGCCCGAACGTCTCACGATGGAAAACAGGCGGCGTGCGTAATTGGAACTCGAGTGTGGAAGGGCACTGCTCACGTTGAGTGCTACATTACTCTTAGGGGGGGTTTCACAGGGTTCGTACCAGTGCTTACAAACCTTATAAGTTCTTATTTATAATTTTACCATTTATAAGGCCTTACAAGTCCTTAAAAAATTGAAAATGCAATACTTAATCCTTACAAGTCCTTCTTTTAATTTCCATACCAATTGAATGAGCCTCTGCTGGCAGTTTTTGTTTATGTATCATTTCAAATTTATTTTCTTAAAATCAGTTGAATGCTGAACTCCTAACTTCTTCACAGCTTCATTCATAAAGTGGTTGGCAGTTTGATTCAGAAATCTTGGAAACCGTTACATGGCAGTGTGAAAAATTAATATTACATATACAGTACCTACCAAGCTCTCGTTGTAATCCTTTTAATAAGAAGTTTTGTTCAGGTTAGCTTGCCCAGTTTTTCATGGCAGTGGCACGAGACCTGACTTTGGTGTAACTATAAGGACGTTATGTCCGGTCACGATTGCCTGTGTTTGGCATGGCAGAGTATAAAGTGGTATTACGTACATACTGAATTTATTTTATTAGAAAGCCTATTTAGGTGGGCAAGCTTGCCGCAGTCTGGTTCAACACACCCTCTTTTTATTTGGGCGCTTATTGTTTAGTATTGCTTGAAATGTTGGGTATTTTTTTTTCTTGTTCTGAGAGAGAGACTGGGAACAGAGCTAATAAGAGCAAACTTCTTTGGTAACTGTTTCGGGACTTTTGTTTCGTTATCTGGGATAAAACTTGAAATTGGAGACATATAATGTGGTGTCCTATACTAATTGCTCACCGGTGTCCGTTGTGCTTGACATTTGGTACTTAAAAGTCCTTAAAATTCCTTGAAAAAAGTCCTTAGAAGTCCTTGAAATCCATTCAGCCAAAATGGTACGAACCCTGGTTTCAGCCAGGCCTGGGAGTTGGCACCACGCCACTGGATAGCAGCTGGTTTTTATATCTCCCTACCCAATTATTTATCCTGCGTGTATTGTATATGTTATGAATCGTGAGAATTTTTTTTTTTATTAATTTGGCAGAAAATAGTTTACCTCGTGAATCGGCTGAATGCTTAAGCTGCTTAATGGAAATATTAATTTGTACTCAGAAGATAATGGAATCAGTTACTGAGCCTGATGGTTGCCCTCCACTCGTAAGTTTTGTCTGTTCTCGCATTCCGCTTATTTCTTGCAAGTGTGGTGGTGATGTTTGTGCTCCGTTTTCTCAGGTCAAGTGGTTTGAAGATGCATACCAACAAGAGTTCTTGCTTCGCTTTATGGCCGCTTTTCCGTACACACCACACGAACGAGGACGAGTTAAAGGCAAAAAATTCAATCCTAAATGCAAATCGGAAATCTCAATGCAGGTCAGTGAAAACTAAGCAAATACTGGTAACGCCGGTTACAGTGAACCTTACGAGAATGGAAAAGGGTTCCGTAACCAAAAGTTCCTGTATGTATGTCCGAAAAAAACAGCCTTCAATTTCTTCAAATGTTAAGCGAAAACTAAGGCGCAACAAAAAAAACACCTTTAACAGCTAGCATCTATGAGATATCAGTGGGACTGATGGAGGTGCATGCATGTATGGCTGGTAGTTTTGTAAGCACTAATTAATGTGGCTTGACTGCTGATGTCAAGTGACGCTTTCCATCAGGTGAGTACCTTGTAGTGTGTGCTGTAAGAAGTTACAGGTGTCACCTGTGCAGATAGCTCCGGGTTTGGCTTGACTCGCATCCTATTGGATGGAAGTGAAAACAAAATTTTAAAGATAAAATTACTTTTTACTTATCCTAAAATACCTACCTTTAGGTAGACCCACCAGCCGTCCCCGCTCTCGCCGAAACTGATAGTTCGGCAAATGAATGTGTGGAACTGTTGGTAATGCCTGCTGGGATGTAAGCAAGGAAGCCACCTGGTGTGGACCTATGGAAACTTGAAGTTTAAGGTTTGGACATAGAGCATTAAATAAATCATTTAAGGCAATCACTAAAAGTAAGTATGAGTAAAAAGTAATTTTATCTTTAAAATTTCATTTTTATGAGGTGTTCCTTACATAGACTTCTTTATATTTAGGAATTTCCTTCACCCGAAATAAGGTTTATTCTTCTCTAGTTCTTAAGACTGTACCGATACCACTTCTACTGATCCGATACCACATGATATCTGTTAAACCGATACCGATGCTGATACTGATTTATTTCAAGACGAGACTTCATGTTGCACTGTTATTTTTGGAATCGTGACCGTCTGAAGGCAGGGAACACAAAGTTCTCAATGCAGATAATGATTTTATTCAGGGTGAAACTTTGTGTTGCACTTCAATTTCCAGAAGTGTGGCAGACAGCAGGCAGGAAACATGAAACACTACATCATCAAGGGTGAAGTGTGGTATCTGCAAAGGAATCTCTAAGAAATACTGATTCCGATTCGATTCCGATACATTGAATATCTGCAGATTTACCGATACGGTATCTGCATCTGTACAGCCTTACTAGTTTTGGTAATCTTGGTTCCACCGTACATAATACATACATAAGAAATTAATGTTCTGCATTGTTCGAACCTTGTTTTAGTTTGCCTGTATAACCTGTAATTTAAAAATGTTTAACAGTTGTTGAAATTTTTTATTTTTCAGGTGTTGTGCAGCAATGTAAATATGGCGGTTTGTAATGTATTTACTCGTTTAGTACCCAAAATGACACGATCGAAAGAGAAACTGTGGTTCGTAATCCTGCACTTCTTGACTACAACTTTTGAGCACAATGAGCTCAAATCGGACTCGTTTGATATGAAAACTGCTGTGGATGTTTTGAAAGTGTTCTTACTGGGTGGGCGTGTGCCAAGTAAGTTTAAATTTACAGTTAATTATTATTACTGTTGCAAAACTTCTTAATTAGGCTGCCAATAAATACATTTCTCCTTCGTAGAATCCTCCTCACTGTGTTACAAGATTGGGATCCTTCCCTATGCCTACGGCGCTTTTTTTACCTCATTAACGCAGTCATTTATGCAAAATATTGCGTCACTTCCGCCTCTATCCCGCTTCCCCTACCCTACCCTGTCCGCGTCCACTCACTCTTTTTCTTGCCGCCGGCGCGTGCAGTCAGAAATTCTTAAGCTAAGATTGTTGAATTCCTAAGGGGAATTCGTTTCGAATGATCGTTTTCGCAGTTGAACTGAGGTGCGCCATCTTTCCAAGCAAAGCAGCGTGGCTATGAGGCTACACGATTGGTGGTGAGTATTTCTATCGATACTGGTTGGAGAGTATTAAGATGACGGTAACGGCAGAATTTGTGGGAACGAAAAACGTGGCGGCCTGTTAGGCCGGCCGAGTACGTCCGCACCTGGATATAATTGCTTCTTGAGAACGTGGCGGCAGTGGTTTAATGCGGATTGTCAGGTTCGTAGTATTTGTTTTGGGTTTGTGTGGCGGAATTTGGAGGAGAAAGGTGTGTTTGGGAGTTCATATGTGAAACCCATTGTCGGAGTCGGTAGCTGACCGAACCGGCGGGAGCCGCGAGTGGCGGACGGTGGAAAAAGTAGTTGGTGTTGGTGATAAAAAAGTACGAATGGCTCGGTTTTAAAGTTTTTATTTTTTTTTTTTGGGCGATGCGAAACGCTGGGGCTTGTAAGGCATCGGCGATACCGAGCGGGAGTAGATGATTTTGGTTGTGTGAGCGGTTGGATTGTTGGAAAACAAGCGCTGGAACGGAGCTTGAAAATAATGAGCACATGGCGTGCTGGAAGTTTGAGAGGCCATAGGGCAGAGTGGGCGGCCATTGGGGCGTCGCCGGCGGTGTTGGATATTGTAGACGATGCTGGTCTAGAGTTGGGAAATACACCACCGCTGAGGGCGGTTTCGGCGAGGCCGCCGTTGTTTGACGATGCGAAGGAGATTGCTCCGAAATTGAGCGAGATGTTAGCTCAAGGTGTAATTGAGAGAGTGAAAAACGGAAGTGTAGGATTTGTGTCGCCAATATTTTCAGTGGCAAAGCCGGACGGATCGATCAGGATAATTTTGAACCTGAAAGGCTTGAATGAGTTTGTAGTTGTACGGAAGTGCTACTTGGATACACTACCAAGGGTGGTAGAACATTTACAGCCAGGGTGGTGGATGGCTACCATAGATCTGTCTCAAGCATACTGTGCAGTGACAATAAAGGATGGTGCACGACAGTTGTTAATGTTTTCCTGGCAAGGTTGTTTTTACCGTTTTTGTGTGCTGCCATTTGGGTTGGCTTCGGCCCCGGGTACTTTTATGAAGCTTATGTCATTGGTGAGGCGCTTCTTGCGCCGGGCCGGTGTGTTAATTTTCATTTACCTGGATGATGTTGCAGTAGTAGGCCCGTCCGCAGCAAGTGTGCGGCGGGATGTGCGGAGAGTGTTGGAAAACCTTGCGGAAGTTGGGATTTTTCGTAAAGTACGAAAAGAGTGTGCTGGTACCGTCGCAGGCGTTGCGATTTTTGGGAATGATGTTGGATCTAGAGTCAGCCCATTTTGTGCTGCCGCCTGAGAAACAGGTTTGTATGGTACGCGTGGTTGCGAGGGTGCAACAAGACCCGGTCACGGTTGTTAAGGAGCTTCAACGGTTGTTGGGGCTGGCAGAAAGTTTGTTGTGTGCCGTGGAGTACGGCAAGTTCCACACACTTTGGTGGCAACATGACCTGGTGACCTGGTGTCGTACGGGAGTGCACGGAGGAAGCCTCTCGCGCGGTTCTTGCGAAGATTTGGACTGGTGTGCGAAGGCTCTGGGTCGCTCAGTGGTAGCAAAATTGTGGGCCTCTGTGGAGGCCGCAGTAGTGGTGACAACGGAAGCGTCGGACATGGGCTGGGGAGCAGCCACTGGGGATTCGCAAGCGCAGGGGAGGTGGCAGCCCAGGGAGGCTGCCTTGCATATAAATGCAAGGGAATTATTGGCTATGCTTAAAGCGCTAGACGTTTTTGGAGACCTGGTCAGGGGACGGGTCGTGCGAATCCTTTCGGATAATGTAGTGGCCGTGGCATATGTGAATCATCAAGGGGGGACGAAGTCCCAGATGCTAAATGCCATGGTCCGTTGCCTAGAGCAGCGTAGAAGTCAGTTGGATTGTGTGGTACAGGCGGCATTTGTGCCGGGGAAGTTGAATGTGACAGCGGATGGTCTGTCTCGAAATTTCTGGGACAGATTTGACTTCCGATTGTGTACTGTGGCGTTCCAGAAGATTTGTAGGTGGTTTGGGACGCCAGACGTGGACGTATTCGCATCGTAGGCGACGGCCCAACTGCAGCGATTTGGGTCGTGGGGACGCTGCCCAAGGGCAGAGTTTGTGGATGCGTTCAGTGTGAACTGGGGCCCGTTCTTTCCGTATCTTTTTCCCCCGTGTCCTTTAATTGGACGTTGCGTAGACAAGTGGATCGAGTTGAGTGGGCAGTACTAGTGACACCGGATTGGCAGTGTGCAGCCTGGTTCGTCCGGCTGTTGGCCTGCGCCAGGGAGGGACCGTATCCCTTGCAGAGCGCAGGGGCCCTCCTCTGGGACCCGTACTTGGACGCCGAGGTGGCGGATGAGTGGGGTCCCTGGGTAGTCTGGGGTGCCTGTACTGGTTGATTATTAAGTGGGACCAAGGTCACCACAGCCATCTTCGGAGCGATTCCGAGGTGTGCACTGCTTCCTAATCTATCCCAATCTTGTAACACAGTGAGGAGGATTCTACGAAGGAGAAATGAAGATTCTCCCAGAGAACTTGTTCTCGCCAGGAGAATCTAAGTTCTCTGAGTGGAATCCGACGAAACTGTGTTACAAAACAGGGCCCGCCCGCCTCCCTGCATGGAATCGTGCGTTCACAGCAAGAAAAGAGTGAGTGGACGCGGACAGGGTAGGGGGAAGCGGGATAGAGGCGGAAGTGACGCAATATTTTGCATAAATGACTGCGTTAATGAGGTAAAACAGCGCAGTAGGCATAGGGAAGGATCCCAATCTTGTAACACAGTTTCGTCGGATTCCACTCGGAGAACTTAGATTCTCCTGGCGAGAACAAGTTCTCTGGGAGAATCTTCATTTTTGCTTCTTAGGCCCCTTGCTGGAAACCCTGCGTGTATAAGACTTTTATTGTGATTTTGAGATGAACGTGTTACTGCTTTGCATCTCGTGCAACTCGGAGTGAAGTGCAAGACAAATAATTAAGTTGCGTTGCTAACTTTTGGGTCTTACACCTCCACTCTATATTTGTGTAGTACTTTGTTTTTGATGCTAATTTTTTGTTTCTTAAAAGGGGAAATTTTTGTTTGGAATAAAATTTACCAAAAGAAGAACTTTTGAATTTTGAAATAAAAATAAAAAGCCTGGTCACCGTGTCACTGTTGTAAATAAAAAAAAATGCCCGAGAAGCAAACAAATTTTTTTAACGGCCTTATAGGTGAAGAAGCCACTTTTCTCATGTCTACATATGTAATGGTGCTCACCAGTGAGTTCACTTAATCCCAGTCATCCCAGTGTACTAGGAATTCAACTGGGGCAGAAGTGACCATGCCTTTAACCCAGTGAAGGTCGGAATCTGTAATATGTGAAGTAAAAGGAATCAAATCTTTGGGAAACCCAGAAGTTTTACTTTAATTGATTATAATGGTTGGTGATCCTTTATACTTAGGTTGGTGACTAATCTCGTCACCCCGTGTTTTATAGGCCAAACCTCTAACAACTTGGCTGTGCTTTGCATGCTCCACTCGTGAACCTCTTTTCATCACTGGACTAGTTATTTTGCTTTGTTGCTTCATTGTACATCATGGTGCTAAATTGATTAAAATACAGTATTTTCCTTGCTACCAATTTGGCTGGAGGACTAGTAAGAATTAAGGCTGTGCTGCCCCCATCAAACCAACTTTTTCCAGTTTTGTTGTGATTAGTTTAGATCAGTTAATTTTCTTCGAAAACAAACCGATAATATTAGCTAAATGATTGCTACAACCTTAGTTGTAATCAATTAAATTGAATTAATTATAGTGAAGTAGGACCACCACATGTTGGCATACAGGAGCGGAGTGTGAAATTATTTCTGGGGAGGGGAAGAGCAATTTCCCTGAGTGGGGAAGAGTACCTGCATTGTTGATCTTCCCTACTCTCCCTCCCCGTACTTGTTTTCATTCCACCACCCCTCATCCCTCTTGTTTTCCTTCCTCTGCCATACTAATTATTTTGGTGATGAATTCTGGAAATTGTTTTCCCCGGATCGTTTCATTTTTATTCTTAACTACGAAACAATTTTGCGTTGACCGATAATGCAGTTGCATGGTTTGTGAACCTGAATTGTTAATCCTCAAAACTGTTACATTCTTTGTTTGTACAACACACTATTCAACACGAGATCCACGCTATTACAATTAACGCACACAAAAAAAGTTTTTCCCCTTAACAACTGGTTTCAAACAATTACCGATAGATTTTCCGTAATTTTCGGCTCAAAGTATACCCCTTTTTCGATCTGGAAAAAAACAAGACCCTCTATCCGAGTTGTACATGATTAGTGTACAAAAGTTCATCAAATTCGGTTCAGTAGTTTCGGTATGATGCTGCTACAAAGAAACCCCAATGAGGCACTGCATAATGAGCTACACTCCAATAAATGCACCACCTGACAAGTAATTGTGAAGATATTCTATTCAGCCGCAGACAAATGGCCAACTAAAGTTGCTCCAATACTAAATCAAATCAGTATCTGCTATCTGCATTGACTACTTTCTACCAAATACCAACTATTGTTAACCTTTTAAGTAGTGAATTGTGGTATCCAGTGGAGTAACTATTTTTTTTTTTAAATAAATTGAAAAAAGGTCTTGTTCCGGTCATAAAGTAAGGAAAAAGGTCTTGTTCCGGTCACTGGCGAGATTATCCAAGATGCCACAGTTGGTGACATCATTGCTTTCAAAATGAAACAATGGCTTACTGTTGTTATGCCCTCTTGTGATGAATCTGTCCGTCTGTGTACACAATACAACAAACATTGTGCATATTCAGTTGCATTGTCAACTGGATTTAGGTAGCTTAAGGCACTCTGAAACAATTTAAACGTTTGGAGTGTACCAGCTTAAGTTTGATAATGAGAATTCTTTCGTTTGTTAGTTCAGCATTGAGTATATTCATCTACTTCATCCAGCAAAGTCAACACCCAGTGAGAGGCAAGCATCAGTAAAAATAGTGCGAACCGCAAGCCGCGACGTCAGATGTATTTGAGTTTTGCTGATGCATCTCACGAAAATCTTGCACCGTTTCTCGTGCTGCTGCTTAGTATTAAGTGGAACGACCCTACAGAAGCTGTATGTAATCAAAGGTCCCTGTATACACACATGTCAAAATTATTATATTAGCTTATATTTTAAGTTGTTCTTGAACAAATTTAAAGCTAAGACACTTTGCTGTAATCGTACTCTCTTCGAGTGGACACTGGCTAGTATGCAGAAATAAAGGATGTTTGCTAATCAGCTATGCTATTTTGCAACTTTTGTCATTCAACTTAAGTGTAACTATGAGGCTAAAGTAAATGCTAAAATAAAAAATAAGCGACTAACAAAAGGGGCAAAATTTGCTAAACTTTAAATGTATTGTTCATGCCTTAAAGGAATACTAAACCCTCTTCCAATACTAAACACTTTTCCAATTTTTTTAACGATAGCTAAGACCCTAAACACCCCTTCAAAACTTATAAAATATTGCTTGCCTTCTTACTTACGTCATAATAAATTAAAATAACTGCGTTTTTTAAGACACCCAACCAAATGTAACACTACGAGAGCTCGCGACTATGGAGGTTTCGTGGCGCAGCGTGACGTCAAAACATTTAAGGGAAATGGGGAGCGCCTCCCTTCCCATCGTGCAGCGCGCGCGACGTAGTCACTGCGTGTAAACAAACATGGCTACCAACAATGCTGACGCTGTCAGTTCGTTGCAGCTTTATCGTGTGAACCTGTAACGCCACTATTTCCAGTAACATCCAACCACTTCCGCAGCCGAGTGGCATCTTTTTCGGCATTCCGTAAGCTGAACGAACTTATTTTGTGGTTTGAGGAACTTTTACACTTTGCTATGCACGACGGCATGATGTGTTAGCGGCGAACAAGCTAACCGGAAACGATGTCCCAGGAGTTGCCATTTTGTTTCTGGCGCTCACGCAGACAGCTGGAATGCGCCTTAAAGTCTTGACGTCACGACGCGTCGCTTAAACAGGATTTTCTCCAGAGCTTGTGCATCGTCCGCTTAAATCAGGTGGTTTAAAAATTCGTACGGCTTAAAAAATTACACCTATTGACGTCTGATGACTGTTAACATTAATTCCAGTATCTAAACTATCGATAAAAAAATTAATTGTTGGAGGGTTTAGTATTCCTTTAAGATAACTGAATTCTTTTCAACTTTTAGACATGGAAGAAAAGCTGCTGGAGTCTGTCTACGTCTGTTACCAGAAGCTACCTCACGGCAGCAGTCATCAAAAGCAACTTGTTGGCTTATTTGCAGACTTAATTTTAGAAGTCCATGACAATCCAATGATAACTGGGTAAGGCAATTTTCTCTTGTTTGAATTTAAATTTAACACAACTTATGTTGATTTTGACTTAACGACTCGGACTGTCATGCTCTACTCTCTTGCTTCCTCTTCCACCTACAAGAAGGGATGCTTTGAAAAAACTTACTAGTATCTACCAACGTGCCATAAAGAGGGCATGTCACTTTCCACCCTGCACCCTTAAGTCACCAGTCTTTCGGAGATGGCTGATGCTGATCCTTGAGTGTGCATGCAGAATCTACAAAAAAGCCGGCAACCCGCGTTTACAGTGGTAAATGGAAGACATCAAGGGGAAATTTACACTTTACCACACACTTCGAACCCACAGCAGCAATTAAGTTCCTTTTAAATTTTCAGTGATAGACGATCACCTTCCTCAAAATTTTAAATGGCATATGGATTCCTTTTTCGTTACCGTGATGTGAACTTGAGAGTGTAGTGATGTTTTTCTGAGGAAGGTGATCGTCTATCACCGAAAATTGAAAAAGAACTTGCTGCTGTGGGTTCGAAGTTTGTGGTAAAGTGTAAATTTTTCCTTTATGCAGAATCTGCCTTGAGGTAAGTATGTCTTTGGCCTAAGATAAGCTGTGGGTTGAAAGTAGGGATCAACCGAGTGTGGATAGATCCGGATCCGGTAATTATTTTAAACCGGATCCTACACAAATAATCAACTTCCTTTTTTTCTTTGCTTCTTAATAAAATTTAGTAAAATAACTAAGTGGTCTACGAGTATAAAAAATTTCAGACAAAATAATTATATTTTAATCATAAACAAAAATATGTACGGGAGAATACGAAACGAAGATACCCAAAAAGTCAAAACCTTTATCGGAGAACACAAATCGAGCGCTAATGACCAGTCAAGTTGCACTGAAAGTTGGCTAATTTCTCCGCGAAAGAATCGTAATTAAAAAAAGGTATTTCCACTAAGACGGCTTGAATTCATTAGAATTTGTTATTATGTCCTGTAAAACTTGCCTTGCCTAACCGCAAAAAAACATCAACTGCATAAATTGGTGTAACTGGCACGTTTTCCCTATCGCACCTGGTGAGAGAGTTAAGCCTAACGCACGAAGCTGCAAACATTAAAACTTTCACCTTTGAACTTTTTAATTTCTGGAAAAAGATCCTATTATTACTTCACTGGGTAAATGTTGAGTGCCTTTTAAGTATCCAAAATTCATTTTGTTGGAGAAACTGATAATCTGCTCCGTTAACACTTTAGATCCTAAGGACGTACTGGTACGTTTTCATTAATTGTTACTGAGTGCCTAAGGACGTACTGGTACGTCTCACATTTGTGATTTGCTATACAAAACTGTGGAGGGCAGTACGTTTGCTGTGCCTCAGCCAGAGTCTTTGTTGGACATATTAGTTCACTTTTCAATCGCTAGATGGCAGCACCATGCAGTAGAATTTCTGTTTTTAGGGTTCTAGCTGGAGCGTCTTTTTTGAAGTGAAAGTCAACATGGCCTTGTCAGACGAAAATGAAACTGAAACTGGCGATTTTGTTGAAACTAACATGGCACAGAGAGGCTCGAATTCAGTGCCAGAAAGTTATTACAGTGAACAAATATTATTATGGCTAATTTGGAGTGTTTTTTTTTCAGATTGAGCAGCTTTGTTTATCACTGGTATGCGTTCGTCGTACTTTTGTAGAAACACAAATATTTCGTTTTTTTCCCTCATTTTTTTAAAAAAAGAAATAATTTTTTTTTAATTTTTACCTAACTTTCCAAAAACTCTGCACTTTCGTCTACTATCTAAAAAAAAAATGTGTTAATTGGTGAAAAACTAACAGAGTTATGATTTTCTGTGTAAGACGCTAATATTGTCAGGACCGGCGGGCATGCGCAAAACATTATGGCAGGCTCCAGAGTGTTAATTAGTTTTTAGACTTTGCCGGTAAACATTGCCTTCGGCTCATCAGCCCAACACTTTCCACCTGGTGGAGGTAGTCAACTATTGGAGTAATTAGCCAACTCCAAAACCTGATATGTCTAACTGATAACACCCTTATTTAAATCTGCACGTATTATTATTAAAAAAAAAATTTTTTTCAACCTTATTATGGTATATGGCTCTACTTATATGCCAGGTGTAGGCTCTGGTAGCCAACTCAAAACCAGGCATGATTAACTGGTAACTTTGTTTAAATCTTTAAATATTTGTTTAGTGTAGTATTTTTATTTCACCTTATGTTATTATTTTATATGATTTCATTTATAATTGAACAAAATTTTAAAATATTTGCAGAATAAACAGGATTATTTTTTTTAAACCAGGCATGAGTAACTGATAATCATGTTTAAATCTTTAAATATTTATTTAGTGTTTATTTTCATTTGTATTTCAACTGTATGTTATTATTTTATTTTATTTATAATTAAACAACATTTTAAAATATTTTGGAGAATAGAAAAGATTATTTTTTTAAACCAGGCATGATTAACTGATAACTTATTGGTTTTTTTTGGTTTTTTTTTTGTTTTTTTTTTTTTGTATTTCAGCTTTTTAAGTTATTTTATTTGGTATTATTTAGAAATTAAACAACTTAAAAATAAAATAAATGCCTATCCTATACTGGTTTCCCAAATGTTGCAAAATTCTGCAAATTGTTTTTCGAAATGAAGCAGTAGGCTAATCAATGAGAAATCCTTAAATTAGAAAAATGTTTTTTGATTGATTAACCTAATTAGTGCGTTGTTTGATTTTTTTTCAAAAAATTTAGAACATTGTCAAAGCAGTAAAGTGCTGTAGCCTATAGGCACTTATAAGTACTGTACTCTTAGTAGATCAAGAATTCCAAGGGTTTAATGTAAGAAGCTAATGTAAAACAAAACGAAAATTAACGCCATCTTCAACTTATAAGGAGAAAATATAAACAACTTTATTTCATCATTTTTTGTGTGAGTTATCCGGGCACCAATCCGGATCCGATCCGGCGCTAGCATCAAATTATCCGGAACCGATTCGGATCCGGTAAAATGCTATCCAGTCGATCCCTACTTTGAAAGCTTATTTCAGTCGTACGGTGGTGACTGGTGACAGATCCAAACAGATCAGCACGAGAATTCTTTGAGACAGTGAGCTAATGATCATACCTGGGTATAGCAATTATGAACTCTTGAGATAGTAACTACGATATGGCTGCAGTGTGATGTGTTCCACGTATACTTTCCCTTTCTCTGCTGTGTCCCCCCCCCTTCCCCCCCCCTCTTTTTCCCCTACCCAATCCACTCTTTATTGGTGCATGAGATCACAAACTTAATTCAGAATGTCATTGTTTTTTATAGCTATGTACCGAAGTTTCCGAAAATTTGTAAGATGATTTGAGCTTCCTGAAGTGTCGTAGCATTGCAAGTGAAGCTTGCAGCAATTTATTATTTTCACTACAAAATACTGTATTGTTTTTACTATCATCCACAGGTATTATGTATAATCTTTTTATTTACGTGAATTTCCCTACTGCAAAGTATTAAGCCTAAGTGTTTGCCTACTGGACATTTATTGTTACATCATCACTGGTTGATGCTTTGATGGTCACTGCACTCAAGGTTACACTTTATTGTTAGTAAGGCTGTACCGAACAGATTTAGCCGAACAGATTTTGGGCTGATGGGCAAAAATCGGTTCGGTGAACAAAAACCTGCAGATTTTCGATTTTTGCCAGGCCCTTGACAATAAATAAATTCTGTTTCTCCACATGTTTGTTACCTTTTGTTTTAATTTAGGCTAGGCCTACATGTTTTACATTTTGTAGGCTAAGGTTAATAACGGACAAATTTTTACTTTTATTTGGGTAAAAAAATGTATTCCAATGTTTTCATTAGCCTACAAATTTGTTAGCCTACAAGTTTGTGTAAGCCAGAAAAAAAATTGTTAAAAATCTGTAGCGGTAGGTTCGGTTAAATCGGATCGGTACGCCAATCAATTTGTAGCTGATCGGAATCTGTTCGGCAGAAAAAAATGCTGATCGGTACAGCCTTAATTGTTACTTGTTAGCCAAGTGGAGAAACCCGTGTAATGGGTGGGTATTGGTGAGGGAAGTAAGGAGCATATCAAGCTGCGCCTAACTCTTTTAAAAGCAGAAGAGAGAAGGGTCGTCGCTGTGGATCGACCGAATCCAGATAGTAAGTTTGGTCCGGTACTGAATCCTGGGTATACGTTTGGTAAACGGAGTCTGGAAAAATTCTTAGCAGGCCATAAACTGAGCAGAAACGTCCAAGGATACCTCACGATTAAAACGGAAGGATGCCATTACTGACGTTGTAGGCTTGTTCAAGTTGCTTGTTCTGCTCGCCGCACTCTGAACTCTCAAATTTTTAGTAAAAATTGTTATCGACGAAGTAAACCTAGAGCAATGAATAGTGCTTTAAAACTGCCACTTCTTCACCAGTACTACAAATAAAAAAATTAAAAAACATATCCGCCTGTTATTCTGCAGATGAAAGTGGTGGTAAGTCTAGAGGAAAAATGTGTGTAGTTACAATTTGTTGTTTTTCCTTCAGGTCGAAAACTTTAACACAGTGGGTGATGTCTTTACCTGCAGACCTAATTTATCTAACTGACATTCCATGGGAGTTCATGGCTGTGATGCAGAGAGTTGCCTCAAGAAATAATGTGCCTTTCCTACATAGCTTGCACGCAAGGTCAACTGAAATAATAGGCAAGTATTGACAGTATATGACATCAGATTTGTTGTACCGTGTCACTTCGTAATAAAAGTTGGCCCGTTAGTTAAGAAGCATCAAGAATTTGTGTAAAATAAGCAGGATTATTCTGATCAAGAGAGCCATGTTATAGTGGGTAATAATTAGGAACCTAGCATCTTAATTTTTTAAGAACCAATCAGGTAAATGTGTAATGTAGGCTACCGTAGACTGAAATGCATCTATCACAAAAAAGTTGAATGCTTAAAGGCCTTTAAAATTGCTCGAATGGGAATTCTGTGTTGCTTAACTACAGGGTTGTTTTTGTTTTTCACAAACGCTTTGCAAGCTTGATCTTGTGTCAAAAGACGGCTTATATAAGCATTTGTTTATAACAGCATCCAGGGGTGTATTTGAGGTCCAGTGCTGTATTTGAAGCCTCATGCTTATTCGTGTCCTGGCATTTCATCAAGTAACTAACGTTGTACTGTAAAACGTGTATTAAATACCCATTGGCTTGTAAAATTAATTTGTCTAAAATCAGGGGGTGGGCGTAAACAAATATACAGTGAAAACTCTTTATAATGATAGTCCATGGGAGTTTGGAAACGGAATGTTATAACCGGTTTATCATTATAAACAATCAGTTTTGCATGCATTGTTGCTTGAGGAGCCTGATAAACAGCATTGTTGTAATAGGTTTATTGTTATAAGAGGTATTGTTATAACGGGGTTAAACTGTAATATATTTTCTGAACTTGGGTCCAGGGAGGAAGTTGTTGCTATCATGAAAAAGTCTGTGATAATGCATCATTAACATACATGATCGGAATTCAGTCTAGCATTAACACAACGTCTTTGTGCTCATTCATTCATAAATATAGGTTATTGTACATTTTCTCCTGCAAAGTTCAGCGTAATTTGCAGCTAAAACTACTTTCTAACCACTCTAACGTTCGGTAACAGAAGCACGATTCATGATCATGAGCCCTTGTGGTGCCATTCAGTCATGCACTTACATGATCAGGATTCAGTCTAGCAAAAAACATGATGCCTTAATTATAATTTACCATAAATCATGAATTAAACGCCCATGGGCTTATGCAGTTAATTTGGCAAAAATAGGCGGGTGGGCTTTAAATCGAGCATTATCAATTTTCTAACCTTTCTGGACATCGATTACAGAGAATTTGAAGCTGTTTAACGATCTCTGAAAGACCAATTTTTACATCCTTTTAATTGCTGTGAAGAAGGGAGGAGGCTTAGGTGAGAGATTCCCAGGCTTTGTGCAGGTGCTAGGAGCTAAAGGAAGAGACCACTATTACTACAGGGAGGAATAAGGAGCCAGTAAATATAGCAAGCAGTACTATCTTTATTCACATCATATAACTTTTAGATAATTTTTCGTAGAAAAAAGACAATTTGTGGGGTGGGCTTTAACTCTACTATTTCATGATTTTGACTTTATAGCATTTTAGGGGGTGGGCTTTATCTTCAACTGGGCTTTTAATACACGATTTACGGTATTCACAAATTCAGTTTATTAGAGCATCCCTCTTTCACACTCCAACATAATTATCAGTTAAAACTAATATCTACCACACAAACCTTCAAAATAGACAGCGCGATTAACGACCGGGAAGCACGTGTATTGCTACTATTTTCTGGAAGTAAGCAAGTTGTCACTGTTTTTTGTTCTTCCTGGAGAGAGAGAGAGAGAGAGAGAGAGTCAGTCCCCTCTCCAGGAAGAACAGAAAACAATGCCAACTTTTGGAAAATGGCGGCAATACACGAGCTTCCCGGCCGTGAATCGCTTTGTCTGTTTTGAAGGTTTGTGTGGTTAGAAATTAGTTGTAACTGAATTATGTGGGTTATTTGAAGGGGGACGATCTAATAGACTAAATTTGTGAATTATTGAGAATAAAGACATTCTTCTTTCGCCAGACTGAATCCAGATCGCACGTCACTGATCAATCGCATAGGCCTAATCACCCGCTCCTGTGAATCGTGTTGGTCAAAAGTTGATTTCATTACTTCTGTGAAGCTTTCAGTTAATTTTGCTGCAGAAAACTAAGATTTAAAGGTTCATGGATCCATGTTGACTATCCTGTATGACTCAGTTTTGCGACAGTAGTTCAAACGTTTGTAAATGTTGCCAACACATTTATTTTCTTGTTTTTTTCTTTCGTGTGAGATGATTTTGCGACATTAACTCTAACCTGTGTATATGATGCAAACACTGGTCTCAACTGGTCGCACGACATACCGGAAGGTTTTATATCGCTTTGAGGAGATAAGACGTTTATTTCATTAAAATGTTTGAAGTTTTAGTTTTGCTATAGAAAACAGATGATTTTTAAGGGGTGGGCACCAATTTAACAAAATTTGGCCTTAAAGCATTATAGGATTCTTCGTTACCTTCGCCTGGGCCTCTAATACAGTACACGATTTACGGTGTTATCACCAGTGGAAAGTATGTGTAGTCGCGTGTGTAGAATCAGTGTAGCATGTTATAATTATTAAACATCTTTAGTTTTTCTCATATAATGAGATACTAAAAAAAATATACCACCTTAAATTTTCAACTATTTTAGTTTGATTTGTTAGTATGCTGCTGCTCTGTGCGGAAGCTATAGAACAACACATGTAGTAATGTAATGTACTGTTAGTCGGTAAAAACTGCACTCATTTATCTTGTTCTTCATTTTTAGATTACTTGCCAAAGTTCAAGATTGTTGGGGTTGAACAAGTCTTAGCGCAAAGAGCCATAATAGAGTTACTGATGTGGCTGAAAAGCTTAACGCAGCTCGACTACCAGAAATTAGCTGTCTACGTCCAGGACAAATCAATACTGGACTTAAATCGATACTACTGCATTCAAGTTTTGAGTGCCAGGTGCGTGCATAGTGCTCTTGTTGTAATTAGCTTTGGCATCTAATCCAATACTTCCTATTTGTCGATTGTTACAGTTTACTAGTTATACAGTTTCCTGAGAATATATACTAAATAATGAATAAATAATTCAATGCTGTAATAACAAAACATTTGTTGCATGTGCATGGAAAGTTTAATGCCCTACCCGTGAATAACAAAGTGGTGCCCTGAACCCCATCTGGCTTAGTACGGCAGACATCTCCAGACACTTATCTGCCTTCCCTATCACATCACTTTGACAGAGGTGACTGATTGAAACCCTTAAATTTCTTCATGGCCTTAAGATATCCAGCTTGGGATTTTTTTTCACTTTTTTTAATATGGGTGCTATCTCCCTTCCTAGATGTCATCTAAGGCTGGGAGATCTTTTTTTTTTTTTGTTACTTAAATACTTTGGTCGTGAAGTTCTTCAACAGCTTCAACTTAAATATTGTTATTGTTATAGTTCTTAAATAGTTTGTTGAATTTTGAACTGGGTTAAATTAGCTAAAGTGGTAGTTTTAGTGCAGGGGGGAAGAAGTTTTGTTCTCCGGCACATGACAGTGGTAAAAAAGATGTCAGGTGAAAAGCTTTTTTTCATTGGTGGGAACAAGGTCCTGGCCGAGTCGATCGAAATATTCTTGTGTCCAACAATGGAGCAGTTCTTCTCATTGGAGCGATTTTGACACATACTAACGTTTTCATTAACTTCTTTGTAAAAATTTATCCGCCGAAATAAAGTTCTTGTTGTGATCGGCATTCACCGGAATGCTAAACGAATCCAAACCAAGAGTATAAATGCCGGCTCTGCTGGCTCATGCTTGTTACACGTCGCTGTTATCGCTACATAAAGTAGGTGATGGTGGCAATAGCGAGGGCTGCTTGTTTGCCACCACTCTGTAATGTGATTGTGATGCCTATTCGTCGTGTCAAGAGTTAAACAGGGAAACATTTGAATCAATTTGGAATTGATATGATTGGGGAAAAATAATGGCAGTCTTAAGGAAACTTCCTCCAGTCAAGCAAAAGATACTGCGGACATACATTGTGATCGCTAACAGTCACATCTTTACTATTTGTTTCGTTAGGTTTACTTTTAAGTATTTAAAATATTGGTTTAAACGTTTGCTAGAAGAAAAAAAGAACGATTCTTCATAGCACTACTCTATACACCTGCGTTATTAGATAAAAATAGGTTCCTTTCAGACTTCCCATTGCCACCCTTTTTTTGAGCCTTCAATCTTAGGAAATATACAATAGGTGTAACTTGGGTTAGAGTAAAAATTAAAGCACAACGCGACTGTATTTTCCGATGTTAACAAGGCAATTTACGTTATATCTATTCTTTACATTTTGCTTGTGCATTCTAGCAACTGATCATTTTATACATATCTGCGCTTGGATCAGACTTTCAAAATTAATCTTCTGTTCATTGCGCTTTCATGTTCTATTTTTTTTTTGTTGATCAACAAAGCCTACTGGTTCTACCAAACATTACATTAAGTATAAAACAGAGTTGTTTATGATAATTTTCTGAGATTCATATTGTTTACTATAACATTAATGTTAAACACTTTACCTTACTTTATCGAAAGTAGTCATAGTATTTTTTTTTTCTTACCTTAGATATCTAAAAGATCCAATGAGTTTGTGGAAGACTGAAGCAGCATACTACATAAGTTTTTTGTTAACGACACTGACAGGTAACACTTAAAATGACTTTTTGCAACCCTTACCACACTGTATTTCGATCAAATAAAACTTAAAAAACTTACAAAACTTACCGATTGCATTGGTTTTTACATATGTAGGAAGTTTGCATTCTGACCTTGATAAGCTGAAATCTGTTGGTACTCCTAACAAGTTCTCCGGTACCTCATACTCCATTGTTGATATTGCCGTGGACCCTGAAAAGTGGTACTCTCATTCCAGGATGATGCATGTAAGTAGAATACCGTGATACTGACTTGTTTATTTAATTTATTGCAGTCTGAATGTAGAGAATGTGTTTTAAACTACTATGTAGTGCTTACCATCGTCATTGTAAGTTCTGGGTGCTGCAGTTAGGGCGCGTTTACGCAACAAGTCATTCTCGCCCGCGGAATGTTATTTGCTAGTCAACCGTTATTCAGTTATGATTAGTTTCCCCGTTGCTACTAAATGAATGCGGTAAATAGATAACAAATTGTATGTATTATAAATAACAACACGAATAAAGAACAAATTGCTACAGTAATTTTAAACATTGCTACAGGATTGTTGTCATTTCAATCTATTTCCAAACTTTGGTATTCTCCCTCAAAGTACAGCTTCTAGCAATGATCAAACGTCGGTAGAATAAATAGCTTCTCGCAGCAAGAATTCAGAATCCAACATAGCGTCCATTTTGTGGCTGTCGAATCGAAGACCAACCATCGAATGCCGGCATACAAAAAACAGTCCGTCGTCTTGTACTGCAGTAAAAATTGTTTTCTTGTTGTCATAAATCGACGCTCAAATGTTGCAAGCATCGTTCGCCGTGTCACGAGGAGAAGATTTGCGTCTGCGTCGTTGCCTTGGTTACTAATACGCATAAACAACTCAAAATCCGCATACTCCGATAAAGGGAAGCAGCCAGAAGCAGCCATCAGATTTAGTATTGATCAAGTAAAAGCTAGTGAGCGAGGAAACTGTCGTTGCGTAAACGAGCTGTTATGGGTGGCACAAAATGTGTGAAGCAGTCTTACCCGAAAAAGGGCTCAAATTTTTATATAAAAATATTATAAATAGGCTCCAATCCAAATCCCAAAATTGTTTAGTCGTTAGGGAGCCCTACATTTCATTCTTGCTCCCATCTTTAGAAACGGCTAGCTGCGGCACTGGTTACCGTAAGTCCCCGCAAAGAAGCCCATGGGCTAATAAACGAAATAATGCGTTTTTGTAAACGACACTAATGTCTAAAATGACTCGCTTATAATCCCAGGGCTTATATGCGAAACGCGTTTTTTCTTTAATATTCTTACTAGGTTGTATAAAAACTCGCACTTTTTATGAAATAAATCTTTAAATATTCCTTAACGTTTTAAGAAAGTAAGTTAAAAATAAATTGTCGTCGCTAATGGAGTGAGTTGGTATTTTTTTTCCGTCACCCATGGAGTGAGGCACTAACGAAATATTTATTTTTGCGAAAACTATTGGACACTATTATTTCAAACTTACTACGTGCATGCAACAGATATTCATTAAGGTGCACAGAAAAAATCAAATAAATGGCTTTAATTGTTCCAAAGAAACTTTTTTTTTTAATTAAGGGCGGTAATGAACTAAAATTGAAAATCTCCATGTTGACAAAACGCGTCTGAAAGTCGGCGTTGTTAGGCTAAAAATCGTTGTTCCCACCTGACAGGCGATAGTGTGAAGGTTTATAGGCTCCTTTTCGATTTAGTTTTGCGTCGTGGCTGTTGTTTTAATTTTTTAATGCTGTGAAACATCATCTTTCTTGTGATTTTCAACGATGAACTAAAAACACAAGCGCTCACGGGAAATCCGAAGCAAGCGGCGGCGGCCATGCTGAAATCATGCATCAGCCAATGAGAGTGCGTCAAATCGGTCACGTGGTGCCAACAGGCCAATGAGGGAACGCGATCTTCAAATGCTTTGGAAAGTTAGTTTGAAACCGCCAGAAACGGCCTACTACAATTCGCCTGATTGGCTAATGCCAAATGGCCGTCGAGAAAATATGTTGAGAGGCCTGGATTAATGGGAATTCCAGCTTTCCAACGAATCCAAGATGGCGGCGCCCAGTGAAATCGTTCGATCGCTACCGCTGATCAAAAAAAGACCAATTTTCTGCTTTCTAATTTACGAAAAAAGAACGAGAACGACATTTTTGCAGTTTTTAGTGAGTCTACACTCAACTAAAGTGCTTTTTACAAAATTATAGACGTCGGTAACAACGGTTTTTTTTACAGAAATCTATGGATAACACGTCATGTAGCGAATTTCAGCTTTTCTCTTTTCAATATCTTGGCCGTAAATAGCGGGTTTTCGACTCTCAGTTTCCCTTCAAAGTTGAGATGATATTTTTTTCACGGCCTAACCTGGTTACAACGGGGCAGGCCCGATTTGCAAAACTTTGTTTCAGAGGACCAATTAGAGGCCCTGGATAGAACATATGTTTTTATTCCTAAAATACCTATGCTACCTAATTACATTTTTGCAGTTTAATTCGAGACTCTATTCTGGAATGAAAACTTATTTTCCATTCCTCTGCCCTGGATGGAAAAATGTCTTTATCCCTACAATACTTAGCCAATTAATTTTTTTAATTACAGACAATAATGGTTATTTGGGAAACTTATTCTGGCATAAAAGAAGAAAAAAAATCCTCGCAATGTTTTTTCCTCAGACTTAATAGGTTAAGTAAAATATTACATAATAAAATAAAATGGCAAAGGAAACAAATACTTGATTTATGTTTTCGGGGAAATTTGGTTCGCTTACTGGGGCATTTAGAAGATTGTCGACACCTGCCCCCATAAAATCATTGTCCTGCATAGAAGCTCATGGGCTTATATCTGGAGCATGGGCTTAAATTCGAAAATAAGCCCAGGGCTTATATGCGGGGATTTACGGTAACACCTTTTTCCAAAGTTTTTCAGTTTTTGTAAGGACCTTATTGCATCTAAGAACCACAGTCGTTGTTGGATACACAATTGGTTGATAATTAATTAAGCCTGCACCTAACCGAACATGACCGAACAGAAGGTGTTCGGTTCGGTGTTCGGCGTTTTAAAAGAAAAATACCGGACTGAACATATTTCCATTTCTATTGGACGGATTTTGATGTTTGACTAGACCATTTAGAAGGTTTTTTCATCAGTTTTCTGATGGTCCAAACCACAATTTCCTAGCTCTAACAGTTTAGAAGTTATGAGAAAATGTAAAACACAGGAGATTTCTTTGTGCTGAAACTTAAGTTGACACGTCTGTTCACTTACAAGTCCGTGTGAACATAACAGTATTTGTTGAGAAACTTTTACTTTAGTAAATGTGAACCTTTGTGAGCCAGGTTATTTTAAATTCTATTTTACAGGTTGATTAGTTTGGTATATTTTTGTTCGGTTCGGACGTGTTCTGTGTTCAGCTCATTTAAGATTTGTTCAGATTGGTTCGGTTCGGTTAAAAAAAATTTATTAGGTACAGCCGAATAATAATATAAGACAGTAACTCAAGATGGAAACACTTCATCACTTAAAGTTTTCTCTTAGCTAGCACTATCAATGTTTTAATAAAACTTTAAGGCATCATTTCAATTATTATTGTGGCAGTGCTAGCAGAGACTTGTAAAACTGCCGTAATATCGGACAGGAATTCTGAAATATGTGACAAAGTGTAGAAAAGAATTGCTTTGGTGTAGATGCAAACAAACAGCACATTGTATGAACTAAATCGTTATAAACGAATTCCTTACATCATCATCTTAGTAACTTTGACAAGTGAACTGTGACAGACATCTGAGATGTGACAGGCATCTGAGATGCTTAGAATCAATAGCCATACAATTGCATGAAATTGGAGGTGCATCATTGATGAACATTCAAGGGTCTGCATTTCCCCGGGTTGAAAACATCATTGGGAGGGACCTGAAACAACAGCTTGGCCGACAGTGGAAGCTTGATGAGCTAGTGAACGCGCTGCCCACGATATACAGGAGGCTGCGAGGAGCGGAAGTTACAAATTTGTAGCAGCCGATGCTGGCGGTTAGAAATTCGTAGCGGACAATGTAGGTGTAAAGAGGCCGATACTTTGTCAAAAGTGCTTGAGGAAGATGGCAGTTTGCCATTGCAAATTCGCAAGACATTGAAGGTGTCTTCGTTGTGAAGTTTAGCGGTAATATTCTCCATAATTCTAGGAATTGTGTCTCAAATTTTACGAACTTTCACAGTAATATGACGAGCGTTGTTTTCTTGTGTTCTCAACACAACGTACATTCTGCGCCTAAACGTGTTGGTTAGGCGCTTCTTTTACATGTTTTGGTCATGCGTGCTGAGGGGTAAAGTGAGAGTAGGACGGCAAACGGCAGCATGTTGGGTAAGTGCTGACTATTGTCCAAAATATGCGTCTGTCTGCAAAAGTTGTGTAATCTGCGAGACTTTCATTTTTCTGCAAAAAATTGCAGAATCGCAGAAACCTACACTCCCTGGTCTTCAGTTTGTATTATAGCCCCAAGATAGATTTGACCACATTCTCTTAAAATCTATGCTCTGGTGCATACTCTATGCTTCATTACCTCAGTAACAATTTATTCATTTACTGCTATTTTAATTGTGGAACTAATTGGCCACAAATTGTGCAAATTGAATTGCTCCCACTGAATGCCTGCACCAAACCTTCAACAGTTGTAAGGAAAAGTGCAACTAACCATCTTTAGAAAAACTACGTTAGTACAGTGAAACCTCGTTGTAACGAAGTCCAAGGGTCCTTCAAAATGGAATGTTAAACCAGGTTTATTTTTATAAACCAGCACTTTTCCATGCATTGTTGCTGGAAGATTCTCAAATTCTCGAAGGGCCTTAGGCCTTCGGGCAGACGACCAGGAGTGGTTAACGCTCGTTAAACCCTTTACCCTTTTTTTTTTTTTTCAAAAATAACATTGTTACAACAGGTTTATTGTTCTAAGAGGTATTTTTATAATGAGGTTTAACTGTACAATTGAAAAGGTCCTTTCAATTTCAACCCTTTTGAAAAAACCACCGTTGACAAGTCTGTCTTGAAAGGTTCAGAACTTTAAAAGAAAATGTGTACACTGTACAGGTGCAAGTTAGCATCCGAATAAATTAACAACGATGATTTGGTTTATGTTATTTTCAGGAGATCAAAATCTGTTTGCAACAGTTTGAAAATATGGACCAGTTGAAAAAGATTGTGTGTGAATATTTTCTACAGTTGCTGGTAAGTTTCTGACCACTGGTGTTGTTGCTAAGTGTTGCTATTTTGGATTTAACAGAGAGTTTGAGGTCATTTACATGGCACTAAATATGCACACGAAAATCTAGCACCGATAGGTAAACGACACTTTTAAAAACTCTTAAGGAGTCAGATGGTTCATTTGGAATTGTTATAAATTTAAGGAAACTAAAAACGGAACATGTGCAGGTGGATGAATGTGCATTAGAAACACGTTGCCTACAGTGATATGAAGTTTGGGAAGTAAATATGGTTCGTGGCAAACAGTTGATTTGTCGCAAGTTTGTTACGCCGTTCTGGCAGAGAGTGATACAAGGAGATACTTAATGTTCACTTGACTGGTTGTTCTGTACCATTTTGGAGTGCTTACCTTCGGCTCCATGTCTTTTCATGTATTTATTTTGGCAGTGAGCCTTTCTTGAATTAAAGGGTGTGTTGGTTTTCACGTACTTTGATGATTTTGCCATCGTGGGCCGCTCAGGGGAGTGAGTACGTGGGTGTGTGCAGCGGACAGGGGGCACCCGAGGGTGATTGGATTTCTCGCCGAATTCAGAGAAGTTGTGTTAGTAAAAATTCCATGCAATAGTTGCTGTTTTGGGCATTGTGATGGACTGGAAGTCGGAGGGCCTCGTTTTGCCCGATTGCAAACGGATTGGTTTGTTGCGAATCGTCCGCAAGTTGTTGTAGCGAGCGGCAGTGACAGCTGATGCCCTTCTGCGGCTGTTAGGCTGACATGCACGTTGAGGGGTTGCGCGTTTACACGTGCGGTTTTACAAGGTAATTTACTAGCATTGGGTAGGACCGGGGCCCGTGGCGGTAGTTTGTCTAACGGGGCTGGTCAGGATTTGTTCTGGTGGGAGGCGATGTTGAGTCCGGAATCGGTTGGGCAGTCGTGGGTACAACCGGAGGCAATGACGGTGATTTTCATCGACGCATCGAACATTGGTTAGGGAGCCTCGCTGGGCAGGTATGAGGCCCAGGGCTGATAAGATCAGAAAAGATTCCGTTGCACATCAATGTGAAGGATTTACTTGCAAATGTGCGGAGACTTCAGTTCTTTCAGGAACATGTGCGGGGCCAATTCATGAGGGTTCTATCAGACAGTAACGTGGCAGTGGCATACATAAAAAGGCAAGGGGAATTCATCCCCTGACGTTAACCGCGGCGGTGGTTCGAGAGTTAGGGTTTGGCAGGACCGCCTGCAGTGCAGGGTAGAGGTGGTTTTCGTCCACACGAGTGCTCAACGAAGTGGCGGACTGGCTGTCCCGCACGTTCAGAGACTATTTTGACTTCAAGCTGTGCCCCAATGTGTTCAGGGTGCCGTGTCGGAGATTTGGTGAGCTGGACATTGATTTATTTGCATCTCCGGCTACGGTGAAGCTGGATAGGTTTGCATCTTGTAGTAGGGAATGGGACTTGGTAGGGTAGTTGCATAGTTTAGCATAAATTACTGACGTAATTTGTGCAATATGACGTAGGAACAAGGCGCCGATTGGTGAGAGGGAGATCCAGTACTTAACACAGACTTCGCCATTCTCCATCCAGAGAACTTAATTTCTCTTGCGGGTAAGTACCTTACCCTGGTAGAAATTCCATTTTTTAACATCTTGCCTACTGCATTACTTGCTAGCAAAAACAGTCCACCCCTTAGTTATAAATTTCTAAACTTCAACGTTTGTGGATATCATTTTTTATGTATGTAGGTATTTCGTAAAACTCGCAAAACGTTGAGCCAGTGAACCTACTAATATTTTTTCTTGGCCTTATGTTTTTCTTTTTTGCAGACTTCCTTCACTACATTGCCTCTTATGTTAGTGTGGTCAGTTATAGATGCACTTCTTTCCTTGTCTCCAATGGCCGAGTTCATCTTGCTTGATTTGGCCAATGGCTTGGCTGATCTTATTGTCAGTTCAGTTGTTGCTGAATACAGACTGACCAAAGGCTTTTCTGAAAACAGTCTTAGGTAAGTCATGTTCAGGGAAAATGTAATGTCTGTATCAGCTAATGTAATCACAGTGCCGTAGACGCTGGGTTGACAAAATTGAGCAGTTCCCAAGCTTGTGGGGTTTAGGGGAGGGGAAGGACAACAAAATAACGAAGTAAAAATATAACGATATAAATTATGGATAAAATAACCACTGTTTAGACGATCTCAGAGGATGTTATTTAATCCAAGATGCCAGAAGTTTCTTGTGAGCAATAGTGTTCGTGTTCGTACATCTTGATTCTTTAACGTAGTTGTTTATGCTGTAAATACCTTAAATATCTGTATGCGCATAGCCAGGATTTTAACTTAAATTTTTGACTGGTTAATGCGCAGCATGATTTGAAAAATTCACAACAACAACAACGTCCACTCTCACAACATGGAAATCGGTCAGTTTACGTGGTTATTTTAAAGCACTCAGTTGTTACAATTAGTGGGTATGCGACTGTGTTAACCCTTTGCGCGCCGGACCCGTGAATTTAACGGGAGGGCAAGCCAACCGTTGCGCGCCGGACCCGTAGAACTTACGGGAGCCACTTTATCGAGCTGTATGTCAGTCCGCGTGGTGCATTGATCGCTCCTGGAGCGTTCATTCATTAAAGGCATGTGTCTGCTACAATTTCCCGCCAATTTTGCCCATGTGACTAGTTTCTAGCCAATAATATTTAATTTTTCCCGAGCTATGTCGTGTTCATTCGCTGCCCCCGTGAGTTTCGGGGAAAAAAAAGATGGCGGCCATTGCATCACGTAGCGACTCTCTCGATTCGGATTTTGATTTACATCGTGCACCACTTTAGACCGAGGTAAATTAGCAAATTATGGACGTCTTTGAGAGATAAAACTGTAAAGAGAACTGTGATAACGTTTTTTTATTGAAAAATGATCGATAATTCATTATGTGAATCGAAATACGATGCGTCCGATTGGATCGGAGCACGACGCGATAAGAATGGCCGCTGCCGACCAAGGAGGCCCGGCTCGCCGCTGCCGACTACGGAAGCCTGACCCGCCGCTGCCGACCATTGAGCCCCGGCCCGCGGCAGCCATCCTTCTCGTCTCGCGTCGCTTGGTCGGTGGCCTTCTATTTCAATCCATTACACCGCTATATTCGCAAATTCAGGATTGGATTAAAAGTGTGAACATTTGAGAAATAATGTTGGAGTTTTATTTTTATTTTTTTTTAACTATGGATTTCGGAGATTTACACGATGTAACTAGTCCGAGTCGGGAATAGGCTTAACCTACGCTTTGCTGAAGTGCTTCGTCACTCGACCACTGGAACAACTGAAAATAAAATGCCTTTTTTTTTCAGCCCTAATGAAGGAGAACCAACTATCTCATAAGATTTTAATTAATAATAGCTTGCTAAATGGATGTAAATAATTACGGCTGTGTGATTACGTGCCCGTTTCTACAAAATAGGCCCAAACTTTGTTGAAAATTAGGCTGCCAATGCCACTCCTTACAGACGTGACAATTTTATTTAATTAAAAAAAAAAGTTTCACACATTTTTGCTTAATTTTTGGTGTGAAGAAGGATAACAGATATATCATTACGTTTATGAAAAAAAAAGTACTCTTTCTGCATATAAAGTTGTCATAATTGCTCTTACAGTCCGTACTATGTTAATAGTATACTATAATACATTTGCTATTTTTTCCCCAAAAAATATGCCGTATAATTTTTTGTGCGAATATTCGAGTCAAGACCTAAGTATTACCAACTTTAAAAAAAAATTAGCCTCAACTACGTTTTTAAAGGGAGTTACGTGAATTTTAATGCTGACGTGCAATCATTTCTTGCTCTACAAATAGGCCTAAATTTTGTTGAGCAGAAGGAAGCTGCCAAGCAGGGCAGCCGCCCCTGAGAGAGATTAATGCACTACTGACAGACCTGACAATTTTATTTAATTAAAAAAAAAGTATCACACGTATCTGCTTTATTTTTGGTGTAAAGAAAGATAACAGATATATCATTATGTTTATGCAAAAAAAAAGTACTCTTTCAGCATATAAAGTTGGTCAAAATTGCTCTCAAAGCCAGTACTATGTTAGATTTTTTTGATTTGTAATACATTTGCCATTTCCCCCACCCTAAATACGCCTTATAATTTTTTCTGTGAATATTCGGGTTAAGGCCTAAGTATTACGAGCTGTTTAAAAAAAATGAAGCCTCTACAACGTTTTTAAAGGGAGTTACATGAATTTTAATAAAGATGTGCAATCATTTCTTGCACTGCGAAAAACTGGCTGGTTTGAGCTAGC
>JAHWFP010132250.1:25494-49512 GCA_023313725.1 Lithobius niger | reverse complement strand
GCCTTCCGCACTGTGTCCTTTACTGCATGGCTATTCGGCAAACCTCTCATTCCTCTAGCTCCACGTGAGACCATCAGCTCACCAAGACCAGTGGTGGATCTGAGAATTACCCTCCCCCCCCCCCCCTGCGAGTTTTCATTTCGAGCCTTTGTAAATTAGAGGGAGGGGGTGAAATTCCCATATTTCGAATAGTGTACATAACATCTTTCTGCAAATCCCAACTTGTAAGATTTAATTGTAAACTGGAGTATTTTTAATGGCCTGAAGAAAGTGACAGACTCACAAGTAACTTTACTGGTAATTTCACCGAAAATTTGCCTGTTGTGCAACTTCCGAGTGTGAATTTTAGTGTATGTCTTAATGATGAATGCAAGTAATCTTTTGAAAAACCAAAGCAGACTATTACTTAAAATTTTCATGACTAGAAGGCAAGTTCGGGATATTAGCACATTCACCTACTGAAAAGTATTTTGTTAACGAATGGCAGCTTACTACGTTTTTTTCTTGTTTTAGGTTTCTGCAAATCGATGGGATGCTTTTTGAGAGAATTCTTGCTCTTATTTCTGCAGTATCCCAAAGTAAGTTAATTCGTCCAGTCATTGTCAGTTTATGATGCAATAATAGGTTTTGGTTTTGCCAACTCTAGTGTCTGCCCCAAAAAAACTTCACTATCTATATTAGAATTCCACTTCTCAACAGGTACTGGATTTTTTCTCGATCCAGTACCCTACCCCAGAGTGCGGGGTATCTGATACCGCTGCTAATTGCCAATTTCTTACTGTCTGCAAAAATACTAATCTTCAGTAATATGTGCTGAAATCGCTTATCTTATGCTTTTCATTGCCCAAATTAAACTAATTTAATTGTTTGATCAGTAATCTAGTATCATCTAGCTACCGATAGGGGCACTGCTTCGCATTCGTTATTATTGCGGTAGTGCCGCCATTTTGCCATATCGCTTTTGGGCACTATCGTGTGTAAATCGTGCTCATTTGTTTTCAAACTTTGCCAACGTGAATTCTGAGAATTTCAAGGACGTTATCGCTTTGTGTGACTGTCCTAATTGCATATACCTTAAAACTCCTAATGATTTTCATCCTACCAGTTACCTGGCAGGAGCTAACCGACACATAGGTCGCCATCTATATTCATACTCCCCGAAGTTGGGAAAATAATTGTGGTACTAATTATAGTCAGAGTGTGGTTCGCTTAATTGAAGTCTGTAGTCGTAGTTAATCTTCAGCACCTCCATACGGTTTGTACAGAATGGAAAGGAAAGGAATAAATGCTGAAGGCAGGATGCAATGGCATATTTGTGTCCTTTATTTCTAGTTGTCACATTTCTGTCCTGGCGATTTCATGAAAAAGCAGAATAAAAGGGTTGGCATGAACCGGGAAAATTGTCACTTACGGTTTGTCTGATGACTGACGATATTCTGTTTGAGTTTGCTTAGGCATAGTGATGACTCCTACAACTCGGCGTTAGTACGTCATGAAAAAAAAAACTAGATGGTGTCTTGGAAGCAGCATGCTCTGCTACAACATTACTTGTTTGTAGACAACATGGCTTTCCTTATGACCCAAGTGTAGAAGAAGTTCTATTGACAATCAAAATGGTGGCTTGGCATCCATTTTGTATTCCTCTCTTCTATATGGAGAGCTTACGTTTTTAACGTGTTTTCACTTCAAAACGGAAGACGATAAAAAAAATAATAAGTGTTTTAACAAAAAGCATTAACAAAGCGCGATTGACAATTATCGGTCGGTTTGGTACAAAGCGTTTGCATGTCATTGATGGTGCAGAACAATGTTTCAAGACATTTATTGTTACACGTCAGGCTTAAGAAGTAGCTTTCGTCTTAGTACCTAGCAATGGTTAACAATGTGTAGGATGCGTTGAGCACAACGCAAGCAGTTTGTTGACGAAAAAACGATAATTTTAACTCGATTAAAATTAGTTTTTACTTTCCTAAAATACTTACCTCTAGTATGTGCTAAAATCGTTTTCGATTTGCTTTTCTACCCAAATTTTTTAAACCCTATAACGTTTAAAACCTTTACAACACTTGCAATGCAATGACGTTAGCTTCTCTGCCACTTGGAGTGCAACAATCGCTTCCCCCAACAATGCAGCACCAACTTTCAAACATCACTTCGTTTTCCAGACACCCTTAAACTTTTCAACAGGGTTCTGCGAAGCGTGGAGGCCGGTTGGGTCCTACTAAAGGTAAGTATTTTAGGATAGTAAAAACTAATTTTAATCAAGTTAAAATTGTCGTTTCTTACTATCTGTAAAATACTAACCTCTAGTATGTGCTGAATTTGTCCAGTAGGATGGTGGGATAGCATGAACCTTGCAACCTCTTTGGATTGCATTCCATCTAACATTCTGTACACAGCCTACTGAAAAACACCTTATTATCCGGAATCTTACCCACCTTCTCGCCTGTTGTTGGGTTGATCCATGGATCAAGACTGCCCACATCACTGCTTCAGCCGACTTGGCTTGCATTGATAGCAGTCCTTCGTTCCACTGTGTGCAATTCCATTGTGCACAAGTTGCAATCTTCCACCACTTCTTCACTTGGAAAAAGTTCTAGTGGTCCGACCCCTGGACACTGCCTTGTGTCAGGCCGGAATCTCTCTGCAAAATTCTTTAAAGCACTTCACCATCGTCACACTGAAGCACTTCTTCGTGACGAACACACGTGCTCTCTTACCATTTTCCACCTTCTCTAACCCATTTAGGGAAAGTTCCAGTGGGCAAGGCGACCGCAAAACACTGCCTTGTGCTTTGTCGCCCTTTCACCGGTGTGCAAATTTCATTCACTCTTCACAAAACCACCACACTCCCTGCTGCAACGTGGGGACGTTGCATTCCACTTCCATCTAGAGAACTGACATCACGCAGATAATGGGAGATGAAAGTGTTCTTGTTGGCCCATAAACAGGCCGCCACCACCTCATCCAAAGGCGTCCCCGAAGCATACGCCCAAGATTCTGCCAAAGCTCGTAACTCATGGGCTCGCTCCTTTTCTGGCAGATCCCAATGATCCGGACCCTGCTCATAGGCCCGCCTGGTGATTTGGCAAATCCATCTGCCCACTTTGGAAGGTGGCAACGGTTGGCGAAGGACACCCCGAGACTTCTGGTCCCACTGCATGAACAATGGAGTTCGGGCTGGTAATTCCCCTCCAGGTTGCTTTGCCCTTTCCAGGTAGTAACGGAGAGCCCTGACCGGGCACTGTGTCCATTCGTTCCCCTCAGGATTCACCAACGGCTTCAACGCCTTTATCTCCAGCGGCTTGGGTGGAGCGTGTGTCCGCTGATGCGCGAAACTCGGGTGGAAACGCAATCACAACGGAGGACCAATCACTAGCAAATCGAATGTTGCCCTTTTCTCTCGTCAATGCCGCAAGCTCACCTTGCCGTGCCGCCGTTGCTAGAGCCACCAAAAAGAGCATTTTCCGGGACAGAAGTAACAGACGCAAAATACATCGGTTCATATGGCGCTAGTTATAAACTTGACAGTACCAGAGGCAAGTTCCATTTCGGAAACAGCTGTTTCACTCTTGGTCTCGCGTTGCCAAAACCCCGAATCAGACGGGACACTCCTTGCTGGCCACTAGTTGTTTGTTCCCCTAACAGGTCAACACCGAGTTGATTGCAGACCTGTACGCCTTGATGGCACATGGAGTTAAACCTTTAGAAAACCGCTCCTCAAGGAATGACAACAAGTCGGCTGCCGATGGGCAGTTGGGTCGATGTCCTTCGCCTTAAACCAGTAGATCCAAATCTTCCACCTTGCCTCATAATTTTTTCTCGATGACGACCGCAGGCTCCCCACCATTCTCTCAATAACAACAGGTGAAAACCCCCTCTTCCGGAAGATCCGAGTTACAGTCTCCACCCGTGAAGATGAAGAATCACAGGCGACGGGTGGACCGTCGAGCCGTTGTGCTGGGTCAGAATTGTGTCTGACAGGGGCAGTCTCACTGGGTCCTCTTTTGCCAATTCCACCAGATCTGGGTACCACGACTCCGCTGGCCACAGTGGTGCAACTAAGGTGTACTCTCCCGGAGACCTGCGAATCTTGTTGAAACAAGTTTGGAGCAGTGAAAATGGCAGAAACAGGTAGACAGACCCGTCCAATCCAGGGAGAAGGCGTCCGTTGCCCATGCTGCCGAATCCGGAAATGGAGAAACGAAGGACGGGAGCTGACTGTTGATACGAGTGGTTTTCCCCACTTCTGAAACAAGGCCTGGCAAAGGCTTGGGTCCAGCCTCCATTCTGTCGTCGGAGCCTTCTGATGCGACAACTCGTCTGCCAACACATTCAATTTTCTTGCGATGTGACGAGGCTGTAACGACAACTGCAGGGGCTCGCAAAGTCGAAGCAGAGCAGACGTTTCTTCCATCATCGATGAAGAGCGAGTCCCCCGGCCCTTTCTGATGTGGGCCACGGTCGTGGTGTTGTCTGACATGACCACTATCGGCTTCCCCACCAGATCCTCCTTCCATTCCATTACTGCATTGTGAATTGCCCTCATTTCCAGTACATTGATGTGAAAATGACTCTCCTCGGCTGACCACACACACACGCTGTTTGACGATAACCGTTGTGTGCTTCCCAGCACGTGGTGGAAGGGTCTGTAAATAGAAGTCCGTTGGCTGGTGGATCTTGAATTGGCACTCCCATCAACAAGTTCTGCGGGTCGCCCCACCACTTGACCATGAAGGTGGGCAGGTCCAGGAGGGACACAAGGTCCATTCAAGACTTATGGGGTTACCAACTCCAAATTTTGGAACCAGTGCATTGGGCGTATTTTCCATTCTCCCAACGGGACGAGCTTGGCACAAGAGTCCATTAACCCTATCACCGACGCTAAATCCAATGTTGAGATGTCCGTTGCTTGACAGAGACCGCTCATCCTCCTTTCCAACTTCTCGACATGCTCCTGAGAGGGCCGGACGGTGTCGAAGTCGCCCCTGAGGAACACTAAGCGTTGACTGGGGACCAACCTGGATTTTTGCACCTTCACTCCTAGCCCCAGTGCCTTGAACACCCGCAAACACCTGGCTGTTTGTTGACCAAGGATCCAAATGAGTGATAACGTACAAGCCAGTCGTCGATGTATGGATGAGCTCGAATGTTCATTTGATGAAGGTAACCCAGCACCGGACGTAACACTGCAGTGAAGACGTGAGGCCCAGTCGCAATGCCGAACGGGAGAACACGATACTGATAGGACTGGCCTCCCACAAACAGGCGAAAAAGATGACGAATCGCCGGGTGGAGGGGAACGTGCATGTAAGCATCCTCTAGATCTATCGCAACAGTGAAATCGCCTTGCTGCAAAGCTTCCCTGACAGTGTGAATTGTGTCCATCTTGAAATGTTGTTTTTCTAGGTGCTGGTTGAGCTTGCGCAAATTGAAAATCAGTCTGCTTCCTCCACCTTTCTTCCCAATCACACGGGCCAGGCTCCAAAATCCTCTCGTCCCGGGTGGGACTTTCTCTATCGCTCCCTTCTCCAAAAGAATTTCCACCTCTTCCTTCAGCTTCGGATCGAAGGGGCAGTTGGTGATCCAGAGGGGAGACTGCCGTGTCGTTGCTGGCTTGGTGATAAATGGCGGAGAATAGCCCCTAGAAAAACATTGTTCGTTACCTTACTTTGAAAGTTCTCGACACAATTAGTCATAATTACTGGAATTATGTAGAAAATTTCTGCTCATTTTCATTTTCCGCTCATTTTCCACTCGGGAGTGCCTGAGGATGGTGGCAGCCAGCCACCGAAAATTAGCTGGACATTAAAAAATGTCCTCGTTGTGAAAATGAGCGGAAATTTTGTACACAATTCCAGTAATTATGACTCTAATTGTGGAGAATAGCCTCTCTCTACAACGAAGACTGTGAAAATGTCGTCGGTTATTCGCTTTCAATTTTCCACATGCCGACGATTCCTTCTCCCCACTTGCCTGTGAAGCGGCGGAAGGTGATGGGGGAAAGCATCAATAACGGCCTCTTCGGAAATGTCCCCTGAAATTGCTGCAGCCACGCATGGGGAACCCCCGTAACTTGCCCCTGCCCTGGGAAGGGGCTGGCACAGGAACGAGTGACCTAGGACAACCCCCTGTTTTCTTGTCCTGAGGAGGGGCCGACTGACCAACATTGTCAGTCTGTTTAGGTTGCGATTGTTTCTTGTCATCTGAGAATTTATGATGAGTTGTAGGAACACTGTCATTTTCTTTTGCTTCCAAAAACCAGACTTCGGCGCGTGAACTGGCTTTGCCTTTTCGTGTAGGTTCGGAGCCAGCGTTAGCAACTTACCATCGAAGAGGTTCTCTGAACTATGATTTGGCAACAGTCTGAGTTGGGTTAGCACATCTGCTGGTGTGGTCACTGCCACCTGCAACACCGCACCTTTCAGCCGTAACACCATGTTTATTAGTAGCCTGCTCGACCAGGAAAACCCATCCTTTTGGAACGCAAAACCTCTCTTCGACAGATTGCAAAAATCAACGACTGCTGGATCCACAGCAAGCTCCGTCCTGGATGCCACTAACTTCTTTATTGCTACCGCCGACGCCGAAAGAGCAATTTGAGCATGAGAATTGGCACTTATCGCATGACGCAAAATCGCTTCATCCTCCTCGAAATAAGATGTAGGGATCGAAATCGAAGTGGGCATCTTCAGCATCGAATTGGGTTCCAAAGGCTGTGCCACCGTCACAAATTCTGCTGCCTCGAAAGTCTCGTACCGCTTCTTACTCGGGGCGCCACGGCCAACAGATCTGAAATACATGTTGCGCAGTTTTGGATCATGCGGAGGAGGGGCATTGGTCGAGGACACTCTTTTGCATGATTTCCGCGTCTGAGCTTCCACATTTAAAAGCTGGTGAAAAGCCACTTCGGACTGCGGTATGTGAATAGGCACAAATCGTGGGCCCTGCATTCACCAAAGGCTCGTCTGGGGGGGGGGGGGTCTTCCTCTGGAGGAATGAATTGGCGACAGTAGCCTGAATCCTTTAAATTTCGGTACACGGCTGCCGAAAAATCTTCCCAAGGGCAAAAGTCAGGACCTTCCTCAAAAATGGCATTCCCCACACGACTACGTGAATTCTCATCATCGGAGTCGTCACTCCCATGTCCAAACATCACCCTGCGCTTCTTGCATGGAATCCGTGAATCATCAACACGCTGCGATGAGCACGACGAGCCAGCACTACCTCCAACTGCCGACGAGGCGACCGACCAATGTGGCGATGAGCGATGCACAACTTGAATCTCATCCACAACCTGCTTAGATCATAGCAACGAAGCACAAATCACTGGCGCAGAGCGATGCGAAGCTTCACAATGCGACGTGCTTCGATGCACCTCCTGCTCACTGCCATGCTTGTGTGCATCCTGCCGCACTTTTGGCGAATCGTCAGCCCCACGCTGACGATGAACTGCCTCGGCACCGTTCGGGGTCTTGTGGTTTTTTCTCCACGCCCCGAACGAGAGTCTTTTTCCTTCCTTTGGGAACTTTCACTAGAGGCTAAATCTCGTTTTAATCCTCCTTCACCAATTCGAGATTTTTTGGGGCTTCCTTTGTCCATAGAGTTACTCTTCGTCACCACAGTTTCCCCAGCAACTCTGCCCCTCACAGACAGTCACGGACTCCTGTCCGACTGCTGTGTAGTCACAGATCCCGTGCCGGCAGCCTCAATTTTCCTACTCACGTGCTTACTCTCCTTCCCATCAAGCACCGTCGACTTCCTGAAAAAAGTTCCGATCTGCGCCGCAAGATGGTGCCACCGCCGCAGCAGCGATCGGCGATGGACGATTCCCTGCCTCCAGCGCAAAGAACGCCACCATCTGTTCCTTCAGTTGAGCAAAACCAGCCACACTTGAACGTCTGTTCTCTTCCATCAATTCGTCTCGTAACAAATTCATATGAATGTTCAAGTCCATTCTACCTGCCTCACACACAGCATTCACAATAAGTTCCAAATTTCCCGGATTAATAGGGGACTTTACAAGAAGAGAGGAAACCGTTGTCGACGAGGACACACTCATCACGGGCGCCACGTTAAACGCTTGGTCCATCGATAAAAACACCAGAATGGGCATTTACAGTTTCTTCAGACAAAAAAAAAAAAGATCGGCATTTCCACATCGGTACTCATTTAATTCAACCGTAACTCCAAAGGGCTTTTCCGGGCCGACGAGGATGGAACCACAGCCACTTTCTTGGCCAACTGCACACGTTTTTTGTCAGTCTTTTTCCATGTACGCAAAATCTTCCTTACCACCGCTGGGTCCAAAAGTTCTCACAAACCACATCTCGATTCGATGAAATTGCATGGCCTGCATTTTCTACAAGCTGGATGAATGTCCCCTGGAGTTTTCAAACAGGAATACTCGGCGAAACTCGCCGGAATCCAACATCATCTGCAATTTTTGAACGTCTATCGCAACTTATTCGGGAACGAAACTGACTATTTGCTAGCGTTTCAAACTTGAAAAGCAGAGCACAGACACCACATCCTTACTGTTCTGTACCCGAAAACGAAGTGATGTTTGAAAGCTAGTGCTGCATTGTTGGGGGAAGCGATTGTTGCACTCCAAGTGGCAGAGAAGCTAACCTCATTGCATTGCAAGTGTTGCAAAGGTTTTAAACGTTATAGGGTTTAAAAAATTCGGGTAGAAAAGCAAATCGAAAATGATTTTAGCACATACTAGAGGTTAGTATTTTACAGATAGTAAGAAATACATTAGGGTGTTTCTTACTTTCCCTCGGCCGAGGACTTTTTAGCGCTTTTGCTGATCCAACTTTTATGTAACTACATTTCATAGCAAGTCATAAAGTTATTAGACAGTGAGTGTACGATCACTTTTTAGGTAAACATTTCCTAAGTAAGTACACTTGTGTCATGTCCCGAGGCCAGGTAATGTATTTATTGTCTATAATTACGTTTCGTGGAGGAGAGGGAGCAAAGTGGCATGGCAGGAATAGTGTCCGTCTAGCTTCGTTAGGTTAGGTAAGTTCAGCTGTAAAATGTTAGTTACGTTTATATTTTACTGACACGTTTTCTGATAGTCGGACACATTCCCTGACAAAAAGTACAGGCCTAGTAATTTCACTAGCGTAAAGTGTGATATTTGCTTTCCGCATGGTGGTGATTCACTTACTAAGGATCTACATACATGGGAAAAATCAGATCGGAAACGTGATCAACGAAGTCAATCTGGTTCGCTCGATTCCAACGAATCCCCCCGTCAATTTAACTGCATTTAAAAACGTAACGTTACGATCTGCCGCTCAAACTCCCTTATATTTTCCTTGAGCCGAATGCTAGCGACAGCGGCGACGATGTCCACATTGATGATGATGATCACTCCTCTACTATCAGCACATTGAACTTTATAGGCTCTGTCGTTTCTGAAGTCCGGAAATCCACTGATGCTAACATGAATTTCTGCTGACTGAAATTGGATGTAGACGAGGTCCGCTTGTCTAAATGTATGTCGGATCGAATTGATAGCCGCTTTGATCCCTTCGAACAACACTTTCTGATGTTGACGGCCCTTCTCCCAAGACCAAATACAGGAACGTGTTCTAGTGCCGCAGCCACAGCAAAGATCAGCAGGAAATCGGAACTTTCGTCAACCAAGTCGGTTCCCAGCAACGCACCTTCAGTCCTTCACGGGTCGATCCTGAATATAAACATAGGCGTGTCAATAAGGAAAGTGATGATAAATAAATGTCAAATTTTGTTCAAAGTGGAAATAGTACTGTTGTACTAAGAATAAAGAAACTAAGATTAAGAAACATGATGAAACGGGCATTACAGAGGAGAAAAATAGGTTGCTCAGGTAATAATGACGCAAGTCATAAAAAGCACAATCGTTTAAAGACTCCGCCCCATAATCACGATTAAGTGTCCTCCTCCACATTGCGACAGTTTCCACTGCTCTCCCTTGCTTACCCTTCTATCTTAAGCTAGGGCCTTAGTGTACCTCTTTACCGTGATGCTTTGGCTCTTATTATGTATGTTCTGTATCAATAAGAATGTATTCCAGTTATGCTACGTATTCTGATGTATGGTCCAGTCCCTGGAGATCAGTGATCACGGTGGTTCGGGCCTTGCCTACTGCCACTAGGGGTGGCTGCTCGCAGAGATGGCTCATGGGATACCAGGATATACTACAGGAAATACCTTGCACCACGTGTGGTGGATGCTGGCTGCAGCTCTAGATGAGTAAGGCCCTGCAGCCCCCTTCAGCCTCACTCTGGGAGCTACTCCTTAACTAGCTACAACTCTTCCTGAAGTTTGCCACTCTGCTACAAGCCCGATCTAGAGCATCCTTGAACCACTGACACCATCTCCTGAGGACAGACCGCGTGACCATGGAATAAACCCTGAATTCAACCATCCTTCTGGCGTTCTTTCTTGAACCAGGATAGTGGGTTGCATAAGTGGTGCATCGGCTGTCCATTTTTCACGAAGGACCCATTTGAAACGCAAGCAGCCATCTTCGGTGTTCCATTTTGCACCTGGAACTCTAATCCTGCAGTTAGTTACCAAGAGAAATCCTTTGAAGTTGATGGAGTCGAGTCAACATCAGTTGTCAGTACATCCACGGTAACTGAACGGAAGCTATTAAGTACTTGTCCATCTTCCAGTTCGCCACGGCACGGAGACGACCTCAGCGAATAAAGGCCTAAAACCATCAAGTCTCTTACTAAGGACAGGAGTGCTTTAAACGCGTTGCCACTTTCAAGACACAAGCTTGAGCAGTCGCCAGTATGAGGCCATGAAAGTGACTTTGCTAAATTTCACGTATTGAGGAAATGAACAAAGTGGTCCAAGACCTTTTTGATACAAATGGTAGACCACCAAGGTCGCCGCGGTCCCCAAGAATTGCACATGGTGGAGAGAAAGACTTGAAAGCTTTTAAGGCCACCAAAGAATGTACACAGCGAAAAGAAAGACTTAAAAGTAAAGCCACCGCCGCCGCCTATAAGGTTGCCCTACTCTGTACAGGAAGGATTCAAATAGATCCTACTGTTCCGAATCTGAATCACCTATTCGAAAGAAACTATATTCCCTGAAGGATTTCAATTAGCCCTCCACCAGCTCGGCTAAACATGTCTCGTCAACGCTGTTCGCGCAGATCATTTAATCATCTGCTTATTTGACTTCTATTGTACACAGTGGTGATTCCGATGGAAGCTACATCGCTACTCCTCCAAGCAAGAAATGCAAACTGGATCTCTCCTCAACAAACTATTCCGATTATGCGGATGAGGATTAGACGTGCACCGATGTTGGCATCGGACATCGGAATTCTGCCCTTTTTTTTGGCTACATCGTTCATCGGAGCATCGAATCAGTTTTAGACAGCAGATGTTAAAACATCGGATATCCGCAATTTTATTAAATCATTTTGTAACAGATGAGCCTATAATTAACTTTTTAGGCTACAAAAATTTTAAATATTATTTGTGAAATCCTCTTAATTATTTTTGACTCCATGAAAAATACAACTTGGTTTCACTTTACTTTCTTAAACATCGGACCACAAAATATTGAAATCGGACATCGGCCGATGTTTTTCAACATCGGAATCGGTATTTTAGCACATCGGTGCATCCCTAATGAGGACATCTACAACGAAGGCCCTGATTTTATCCCATAGGATCACTTCGCTAAACTGGCTTTTCCTTGTCTTTTTTTATGAGGAAATCAACCCCCTGCAAAGAACCTTGAGGATCCACCATTGGACACTTACGCGAAACCTGACCCGGATCACCTTCCCCGATATCAGATTTGCCTTTCGTCAACCAAAACATGATAAACAAGACAGTACACAGTCGCAAAACGACTTGAATTACCGTAATTTCACGCGTATAACCCAGATAACCCCCACCACTTAAAAATACAGCGGTTGTGTAAAAAAAAACTCTCTTATAACCCGCGGGTAATCTTCAAGATTTAACGAAGTTCGAACGACCTCACTACTCTGTACCGTAATGCCAGGCTGTTGGCCTTCCAACACATTCACTATCTTGTTATCCAAGGTAAAATAAACACTTTTTTGTCTTTTTGTACTGTATACTACCTTTATACTGAATATCTTTTAGCACGTTTAACGATTGGTACCATAAATAATCAGCAGTGCACGACCGCTCGTTCGTGAAGAAAGCCATTCATAACGTACGCTAAAGCAGCTTATCGACTATGCGCACCAAGCACTCTTCTCTTTGTGCAGGAACAGGAAATTGACCAGCATTAAGTAAGCAATCAACAACGCGATGCTCGAATGCACAACGAAATTGGCTGCTATTAATTAGAAGTTGGTTTCGAATTTCGATATTAACAATTAAAACTACTGATTTCTTGAAACGAGCTGCAAGTTTTCATGAATTATTACAAGGGATGGCTAGCAAAAAGTGGGTAAACTATGATTTTTTTAACTCGATTTTCTTGTGAATCTTATCACTGCAGCGTAAGTAGGTTAACGTTTGGGCTTATTGAGAAATGTGCCTTTTTTTTGTTTTAGCATGCAACCCGCGCTCTTCTATAACCCGTAGGCCCGATTTTTAAAGAAATAAGTTGTGCATGAATTTTTTTGCAAGTACTGTGCAATGTTCACATGCATGACGCCAGTCAACATTTCCCGTCGATTGCCATTAACCGTGTACATTGTGCATATTTGTGTTAATAACTCTGATGGCAATCGTGTTGTGCACCCGTATTGTCATGCTGCTTTGACTTTGTATCATACAATTTGTTGACATATGATTAAGTGAGACCTTGTCAAATTCAACCTCCAAATCCATCTCTGCAAAAGTATACTGAAATACCACAGAATTGCAAGTTATCGCAACAGATCACACTGTAAAATTGGATCAATATTATCACGGAAATAACGTGTCCTTGCTTATATTGTAAAACTGGTACACAAGTAGATAAATTTTACTTGTTTTATCCCAAGAGATTAAATAAGAACTTGCAAACAAATCTATGTTCGCTGTATACTTAAACTCGGCTCGATACTCAACTCATTTGCTTTAAACTTTTCTCGAAACATATTAAAATAATTGTACTCGCACATCCCTAATGACTAGACTAAGTCAGATACGATCGAAGCGTGGCAGCACTGTCCTTTTTCTCCCGGGGACTGATTAGATGCCTTTGGCATGTCCTCAACTATCGTGCTCGGTGGTTCTGGTTCCTGCCTGCCACACGAAGTTCCTCCCTGCCACCAATTTTTGGACTGAACCGAACGAGCACTCCCACTTCTGGCCGTCTCAGAATTTTATTTTTGACTGAGAAAGTACCAGCACTTCTAAACAGAAATGGCAAGACTTAATTTTTGTGTTCATAAAACGTAATACATAGTTGTATGATTTTTAAGGTTCAGCAGATACCAACTTTCATTGATCCGACCCGATCTGGTCTGATGCTTTCTTCACAGATACTGATTCTTCAGTGCAGTTACTCCCACTAAAGTTAAATGTTTCGTCCATATTCAGAAATTAGTTGCCTAATAAATTATAATGTAATAAAGCCCTTTATGCGTGTTAATACTGAGAATAAAATTAGATGAAAAATTCCCAATTGCAAGCTCTACGAGCAAGCTTCTTGCAGTAACAGATGTTTTGGTTTTTATTAAAAAAAAACTCGAGAATGATTGAATTGAAGCTATCGCTGTGAAATTAGCACAATTGGAAAGCTAAAAAAAAAACCGTTCGAATGGGGTATTAACATTAAAACCGGTTAATATTTGGCGAAAATATCGCAAAAAAAAAAAAATGATATTTTACAAAAAAATTGAAAAATGTTAGACGATACCGATGCCCGCTTAGTATCGCGGCCGATACTGAAAACTAGTTTCGGCATCGGTATTGAAGTAGGCCATGTGTCAAGACAAACATTTAATCTGTTAGACCTTTTAGTTGGTTACCAATAATTGATTTTATTCACAGTAGGGAGTCTGGAAGAGGTGGATTGCTTGTGTGTTGTATTGACTAAGATTCTACAACATCAGCCTTTGAGTCAAAGAAATCTGTGGCCAGTTGAAGAAACAGTTCATCATATTGAGGTAAATAATGTTACACTTGCCATATGCTCGTATAGTTAAAAAAAAACACCAACAATACAAGTACAGTTTGCAAAGTATAGGAAAAGTGTTCAGCTAAGCGTGAGTTTCAACCAACTGATTTAGATTCTAAGATACCAAGATGTATCTGACAACTAGGAATCCGTGACATATAACACAGTGTGGTGACTTTAGGACCAACGTTTCCTAGAACTGGCTTCGTGTAAGCTAGCGGCATTGTTGCACTTCATGGCAACCCAGTGCTTAATTTCTGATTTGAAAAGTACTGGAACTGTCACTTGTTTGCAGGGAAAGGAAGGGGGAGAGTCATTTACATCCTCTCGCAACAGCTAGTGGGTGTGGCGGAGGGCTGTATGCTCCCCCAGCGGGGTCCTGGGCAGAGCCCTGGAAGCTTAACGATCTTCAACACCTATCCTGACTTCTGGAAGGTACTTTTTTTTTTAATTTTCACGTCCTTAACAATACGTTATTTTTTTTACCTCTTACTATTTGGATATAATTTTTGGGAACAATGTCCTCACTTGCCCATCCTCCTCCTCACCGCACAACACTGACAGCAATATCATAAGAAATATTATTGACACACGATTTTCAAAATCGTGAGACAGAAATAAAATGAATGTTGATTTTTATTGTTGATACGTCACATACCTTTTTATTTTCTTATCATTTTAACACTTATAAAATGCCAAAAAGAATCAACAAGTTTTTTTCTACATCACCGGCTCCAATGCGATCGCTATGCAGGGGCAACAGACGAACAAGAGAAACTGGAAACGTGGGTCTAGTTGATCGCGGCCACAGAAAAACGTCACCCATTCAGCCCGTTAACAACATTTTAGTTTTGTTAAGATGGTTGAGATGGAATTAAATCAAATTCACTAAATTGTATGGTGATTTTAAGTTGGTTTTAGGATGGATTGCATTTAAGTTGAAATTGTTCAACTTTCCAAAAGATTTAGACTTTTCAGTACAGGTGAAAAGCTGGCCTTAAAAGAACCGGAACGCCGTTCCGGACTGTTCCGGCCCAAATTAAGCCCTGTGCCAACCATGAAGGAACATACGTCGTGTATAAATTTCTGGCAACTTAGCATACATGATGTATTTAGTCCGATCCTGCAGGTTACTTTGATGGATCCAGTCCGATCCTACAGTTTACTTTGCGGGATCTAGTCTGATAATGCATTTTACGTTGAATGCTTTTAATTACCGTTGAGCAAATTGTTGCTACTTTTGGGTGACATTTTTAATGTGGGTATGAGTGGTTGTAGACTCTTTCAGCATTTTCCCTTTCTCCTACATTTCTGCGTTGTCTATTGTTCCTATCACTTGTCCCACTCGTACCTAAGTAAGTGTCACTGTGTAGCATTTTAAGGGTATGTACTTTTCGTGATACTTTTAATCAAAATTCTTCCAACAAAATTGCGGTAAGAATTTGTAAAATTTGCAATGAAAAAAGAAGAAATTTTAAAGAAAAAACATTTTGCGATATTTGGTGAATTGTGGTAGAAAAAATAATCTCGTCAAAAAGAAAACATAAAATGTGCCTCATAAGTGGCGTCAATGTAAGTATGTTACTATATGAACAAGTTTTTTAATTCAAATTTCACTTTATTATTTAAAACAGCTTCCATTAACTGTTTTTATTTTATTTTTCCAGATGAAGTCATCTGTGAAAATAAGTCTTCAGTTAATTTATTTAGAAAAATTTCAAATTTTACATTTTAAATTAATTGCAAATTTTCATAAACTTTTCTTTCCAGGAAAAATTTGGACAGTCTGTCGAGACAATTAGCAGCTGGTCATCCTTGATATATGAATTAACATTACAAAAAAATGCACTTCGATTGGAGGCTAAGAAGTCCGTTTATTATCATACACAAAAGCAAGTTTGAACATAGGATAAGTTGTACAAGGTTAATAAATGGAAATTTTTCATAATACTCTTTGCGTTTTATTTCCTACTTTTGCGCATTTTGTTTTTTCAGTACTGTATTTAATGTTTGTCTAATCACAACCAATTCAAGTAGGTAATTACTATACCACTATTTCATGTATACTAATCTTGAACCACGACTGTATGTAGGCCTATTAACCCTTTAACTAGTATGAACGTATATATACGTCAGCAGTGATGTCTAAATAGAGTAAAGACGTATATATACGTTGTAGCTTAAGGGGCACTGCGACTTGAAAAATAAAATCCGCGGCCAAAATATCGGAAATGACAAAAGCTGAAATTCGCTACCTGTTATGTTGTGCATCGATTTCTGTAAGCAAAATGTTGTTACTGATGTCTATAATTTTGTAAAAAGCATTTTAGTAGAGTAGTCTCGTTAAAAACAACAAAGATGTCGTTGTGATTCTTTTTTTTTCCGAAGTTGGAAGGCAGAAAATTGTTCATTTTCAATCAGCGGTAGCGATCGAACGATTTGACTGGGCGCCGCCATCTTAGACTTGTTGAAAAGCTGGAATTCCCATCTATCCAGGCCTCTCAACATATTTTCTCGATGCCCATTTCGCATTAGCCAATCAGACGAATTTTAGGCTGTCACAATCTAACTTTCCAAAGCATTTGCAGATCGTGTTCCCTCATTGGCCAGTTGGCACCACGTGACTGATTTGGTGCGCTGTCATTGGCTAACGCACGATTTCAACATGGATGCTATGGCGTGCTTCAGATTTTACGTGAGCGCGTGTGCTTCTTTCGTCATTGAAAATCACGAGAAAGATGATGTTTCACAACATAAAAAAATTAAAACAGCAGCTACGATGCAAAACTAAGATGGAAAAGGAGCCGATAAACCTTCACACTATCGCTTATCAGGTGGGAACAACGATTTTTAGCCTAACTAATGCCGACTTATGGACGTGTTTTCGCAACACGGGAGATTTTCAATTTTAGTTCATTACCGCCCGTAATTTAAAAGAATGGTTCTCCAAAACTATTAAACCCATTTATCTGATTTTTTCTGTGTGCCTTAATGAATATCTGTTTCGTGCACGCAGGAAGTTTCAAATCATTGTGTCGAATATGTTTCGCAAGAATAAATTTTTCGTTCGTGCCTCACTCCATAGGCGACGGGAAAAAAAACTCCCTTCCTGGGCGCCAACCATTTTTTTAAAACTCACTAGTGAAAGGGTTAAGGTGGACCTTACAAAATAAAGGTAATATGAAGTAAAAAAAAAAAAAACGGCCTAGCTGTTGTTTTGTGTCGAGATCTGCCAGCGAATCATAAATATTAAACAGAATTTTTTGCTTTTCTACGCATAACTTAGGTAGAATTTAGAATTTCAATTTGAAATCAGTGGCGCCTTTAAGCATAGGCGCACGCCTAGGGCCCCGAGTTCACTGGGGCCCCCAAAAGTCAAGCGTTTTTTTTTTCCAAGTAGGTGTTAATAACCCGCTTCAAGTCCTACCACACTTAACTCCTCTCTCCCCAACCCTGTCGTAACCCAGCTCACACATTAATTATTTATGTTTCATTTCTTTCCCATTTCGTCCATGAATATTATTGTGATTTGCTTAAGGCTTTTTGTTATGATTTTGCAATAAACTTGTCGCGTGCGTTTCTTTTCCTGTAAGCAGTTTAGCAAATAAGCGTAAGCTATATGATGTGCGGTTAACGTCAAAATTCATCTACAAAATGGGACTGACTTGAAGTGCAATGCATAGTATTGATGTTGACTTTATACACCATATTCGTGTTTCACTAACTTTCTCGGCGGAAAAGAAAAGGATGGACTGCTTGCTTGTCGATCACAAATGGTTGAGCAGGTGTGAGTGTAACAGTGCCGGTAGGACCGCAATTAGGTGGTGGGGAGGGAGAGCACTACCCTGGGCCCCGTACTGAGGAGGGGTCCAGCCCCCAAATACAGTCCAGGGCCTTCCGAACACATTATAAGAAAAAACGCAGAAATAGAAAATAAACGTTGACTAAAGTCTAACAAATTGTCAAATCAACATTTTTAGCGATAATAATTAAAATACCACACTTATTAACTGTAACGAACGAGTGGGTATATAAGGTTGATTCATACAGGTCAATCATGTAAGTAAGTGAACCACAATGAGTAGCTAGGATCAATATGGTAAGTGAAACAGGTAATACAAGGTAATAATCTCAACTAATAAGAAATGGACTGCTGAATAAAGATAAGTTCCATAATGTCCCATTCCGTGAACTATTAAGTTTTTTTTAATTTGCTGCAGTTTCATTTAGTGCAGTTTTTATGTCTAACTGCAGTTTCTAGTTGATATGAATATATCCATTACCTAATTTTTAGCATTCTCCTTCTCATAATGCTGTTTCAATTAGAGAACAATCGAAGATTTCTCTCCGACCCACTACCCTCTGCGCATGTATCTGCGCAGCCTCCTTCATATAAAAGCCTGAGCGGAGAAATCCATCTCATCTTTTCTTCTCTAACCGCCACTCAACAAGGTTGTGCTGTTTCAGTCGACTCGATTCCCGATTACCTCGATTCCTGGTTACCTTCGATTTCCGGTCATCTATGCCTCGTGCCAAGGGCACGCTTCGGGAACTATTGGTTCCCTCCCTTCCCACTTCTCCTGCACCAATCCTTGATTCCCTCGGTCCAGGGTACAGTGTTCTGCTTCTGGATTCCAACGAGAGTCCGGTTTGTTCCCGCCTTGCGGTTCTACCACCACTTCACCGATCCCATGTTGCTCGAGATCTGGGATCCCGATCCCTCTCACTCGAACTGTAACGAGTAAAAGAACTTTACTCCAAGTTGAAACTCCAAGCAAAGGCTCGTAAACGTGCGGCTAAGGAATCAGCATCACCAATTCCACGCCCTTTGAACTTATCCTCACGATCCTCTCAACGATCGTTCCTTCCCGAGCCGTGTCTGCAACTCAACTTTTACGAGAACAAGTTCATTCTCATATGGATTCTGCCTTACTGACCTTCAAGCGCAAGTCTTCCTACGATCCACCGGCTCCTTCCGCCTACACAAGCTGTTTGGTTGCATCGGCCTCCAAGCGTCTTCGGCTCGGGGAACCTGTCCCCCGGTTCCTCTCGTGAACCAAACCCGATTCCTGTCTCGGTTCCGCCGGTTCCTCAACCTAGTCAACCTGTACTTCAGCCTCTAGAATATCACTCATCTGACGACGAGGGTAACCGATCCTCTCGCCATTCTGGTTACTCCCATAGTTACGGCCATGGCTTCCCAGGGAACCGGATCCTACTGACATCCCCCTTCCGGATCTTTTGAAGACTGGAAGCTATTGTTCCTGATTGTTTCCTGTACAAGCCCCCTCCCGATTCCAGTCGATCCTGCAAGAACCGCGGCCTCTCGACAGGTCTCGGATTCGGCCTGCGCGATGAGCCTCCTCACCAGCCAACTCTTTTGGGCCACTCTACCACATTGCTCACTACTTTGCTTCGAACCGGAGGATTGCTTCTTGGTAACGGTTCCCCCCTGGTAGTAGACATCGACACTTCGTCTCCCAGGCCAGGAAAGGAAGCGTCCTACTTCCGACCCTCGGGCGAAGGCACCACTGATCCACGCAACTTTGATACCTATCCCCAATCAGAATTCCTGGCTGCAGAAACCAAGATGGATTTCGGTTCCTCATTATTCCTTCCAAGACGTGCATCGGTTCCTGTTTTCGTGCTTTGTGACAACGATCGTCTTTTACGCCTTGGTCTACGAGTCGCCTCTCAAGCCGATATCCTAACACAGCCAGTAACACCCTATATGAACATTTGAACATGGATCCACTGCCGGCCGATACTAAGCAACTTGCGTTCCTCATCAATCAAGTTTTCCGCAAGCCATGCTTCGCTACTTACTATTCACTGAACTAGTTCACTAGGGCTCTGTTGAATTCCACGATCCTAACTTCGTGAAATTGCTCTCAACACTTCTCCCAGCCTTCACAATTCCACTCGTTCTACGCTCCGCAACCTTCCGATTCACGAATATGATACTGTGTTTCGGGTTTGATTCCGAAGCTTGCACCTCATCTAGATGTTTCCTGTAAGCCTCGGCCCTTCGCTCCCGCATGGTAGGCGACCCCTTTTCTCTAAAGATTCACAACTTGGGACCACTAAAAATGAACCTTCTGCTTCGAAGGCGTCCGATTCACATCCAGCCTGTTTACCCAAGTCTACATCGCCCTTTCGATCCACAAACCAGGCCCGGGGACGCCGCCGATCCCCTAGTAGGACAACCTCTGCTGACAGACGCCGACGATTCGCTTCAACCGGACCACGGAATTATGGTTGCTCCAAGTATTGACATTATGCCCTTCCCACAACCTGTGGGAGGCCGATTACAGTTCTTCGTAAAAAAACTGGGAAGCGAATACTGCCCATCCGGTGGTTCTCTATATTGTGACCAACGGTTTTCTCCCCAAGTTTCATCACTCCCCACCAGTGTGTCCGCCTCCATGGGATCTCAAATTCCCTTTCCAAGCATGTAGTGCAGATCGTCCCAGCTTCGATTTCGCCGGGATTCTACAGCAGTATTTTTCTTTGTCCCAAAAAGACGGGAGGTTCCCGCCTTATATTCAACCTTCGGCCCCTCAATCGGTACGTCGACAATCCGCACTTTCAAATAGAAACAACGGAATCGATCCATGCCTCTCTCCCGAGTAAACGATTGGACAGTCTCTCTTGACCTTGCTGATGCCTATCTCAACCGATCAAGAGAGAACCCTATCTCAGCCGATCTCCATGCTTCTGTTCGACACCTGTTTCGCTTCCTTCACAAAGACGGCGTCTACGATTTCCAGTGCTTACCGTTCGGCCTAATGCAACCCCGCGAGTCTTCACACTCATCCTTCACCTGATTCTCGTTTACCTTCGCCAGCATGGCATTCGAATACATGCCTTTCTGGACGACTGGTTGCTACCGGAACAGGATCGCGACGCTCTTCTTCGCAATCTGCACACCGCCACGTCTGTTTTAACGTCACTAGGATGGGGCATCAACCTCACGAAGTCAGGACTGCTTCCCAACAAAAAGTTTACGTTCCTATAGGGGTATTCTTCGATCTCTGCCGAGGCTCGGTAATGCCGTCCCTGGATCACATATCCGGCTTCCTGACCAACACTCGAGGCATTCTTCGTCTGCCCCGTTACACGCTTCACGATCTGGATTCTGTCATCAGTTCCATCGATTCCTTCACCGATCTAGTTCCCTACGGCCGGTGGTTGGCTTGGCATCTTCATTACTTTCGGTCGGATGAATGGGGAGACCCCACCGTTGGGCTCACGCAACCTCCTCTATTCCTCAGCCTTTGTTTCCCATTCTCAACCCTAGCGTGGTGGATGGATGTCACCAATCTAACAGACTCCATTCCACTCCACGAACCAGTTCCAGACCTCCACTTGTTCACCGATGCATCCAGTCAGGGCTGGGGCGCACACCTCGGCAACTCAACGGCATCAAGAATTTAGGAATCGACCGATTCCGATCTTATCAACCTGTTCGAACTCTGCGCCGTATTTCACGGTCTCCTTCACTTCCGACCCCTTGTCTCAAGCAAGACCGTCCAAGTCCACATTCACAATGCGACTGCGGTCGCATACTTGCAACGTGGAGGAGGGACACGTTCTCGATCCCTTCACGAGATAACATCCAAAATCTTTCACCTCTGCATATCCCTCCAAACCCGTCTGCTTCCCCTGCATATTCCGGGGAATCGCAATGTCATAGCCGATGCTCTTTCTTGCCGATCTCCACCCACCGGCGAATGGACTCTTCACGCCACAATCTGCAACGCCTTATTTGATCTCTGGGATCGACCCATACTGGACTTGTTAGCCATGAGGTGGAATGCCAGGCTTCTCCTGTTAATCAGTCCGATTCCAGATCCGCGGGCTTGGGCAAGCGATGCCTTGACACTAGATTGGAATCATCTCTTTGCATACCTGTTCCCTCCTCCGAAACTACCACCTCTAGTCCTACGGAACATCGCCGACACCACTGGCAGGTTTCTTCTGGTAGCACCAGATTGTCCCGCAGCAGCTTGGTTCCCGTTGTTCCTCGATCTCCTCATCGATTCTCCACGATCCCTTCTTCTGTCTCCAGACCAACTGACCTAACGCAACGGGACACTTCGTCATCGACAGCCGCAGTCCCTGCGACTACATGGGTGGCTACTATCATTTGATTTTTCAAAAAGACGGAGTTTCTTCAGTCCAGGCCCTACGCATCGACCTCTAAAATCGACGACAGTCACTAGCGTCGATGGTTTCATTGGTGTTCTACGCAACAAGTTAATTCAGTCGGTCCGTCTGTTCCAGAGTTTCTCCGATTCCTAGACTTCCTCTTCGACGACGGACTGCGTGGTTCCACCATTCTCGTATACCGATCCTCCCTCAACGCTGTCTTCAATGCTGCCGGCTGTTTTCACCACATTGATGATTTCCGCATCACTTGTATGATCCGGTCCTTTATGATCGATCGTCCGCGATTACGCAAGACCTTCCCAGACTGGGATATCTCGATCATCCTCAACGCTGTCCTTCAGGTTCGTTACAAACCCCACTACTCCTGTTCTCTAGTTATCTGACCAAGACTGTGTTTCTCATCGCCATGGCAGCCTGTCTCCGTTGGATTGAACTTCAGGCTCTTTCAGCCACCGCTGCCGATTGTTTCTTCCTCGGCAACAATTCTGGTGTCACTCTTACGCCACGAGCCTCTTTTCGTGCAAAGACTCAGAAACCCTCTGAACGCTCCAAACCCTTCATTATTCCGGCCCTCACTTAACATTCTTGGTGATGATCAGGAACGTGCTCTTTGTCCAGTTCGATCCATTCAGTTTTATCTAAAGGCATCCAAGCCGATCCGCCTGAATCGCACTCAGCTTTTCATTCCCTTCACGGCCAGGACCGGTGAAACATCCTCCAGAATGATCACTATCTGGATTAAGACTGCATTGTCCAAGCCTGTGACACCCTCAACATCAGCTGCGCGGATCATGGTATCCGGGTAGCAGCTCACGAACTCGTGCTATTTCTACGTCCTGGGCTCTCCACAGCAACATCCCAGTCTTCGAAATCACGGAAGCTGCATCTTGGCGTCACCCGTCCGTCTTCTCTTCACACTACCTGCGTGACATGTTGCATCACGCTGACGGACTATACCGTGTGGGGCCATTTATTGCCGCCCGGCGCATGGTGTAACCCCCCTGCCGACTCATGTCTATGAATTTGGGAGCCAGACCGCTACCCTAGGGGTCCTAGTCAAGATGGCGTCTACCACCGTTGGTGAGGTCTGTGGAATGCTAAAAATTAGGTAATGGATATGTCATAGCAACTAGAAACTCCAAGATACCAGTATTACCTGGTTGATTTTGGTTTCTATTGCTTTTATGAAAATACACATTACCTTCTTCCCACCCTCCTCCCCTCTTGTCCCCATCTGGGCACAATTGAGGTAGAAAAGATGAGACGAATCGCTCTGCTCAAGCTTTTATATGAAGGAGGCTGTGCACAGAGGGTAGCGGGTCGGAGAGAAATCTTTGATTGTTCTCTAATTGAAATAGCATAATGAGAAAGAGAATGCTAAAAATTATGTAATATATTTTCATAAATACAATAGAAAGCAAAATCAACCAGGTAATACTGGTATTTTGGAGTTTTTGGAAACTGCAGTTCGTAAGTAAAATTTTATGGAACACAAACTGCCGTTCTAAATTATTGCAGGTTTCCGACAAAACTGCAGTTTCATTGATAAACTGCAGTAATTAAAAACTGCAGTTTGTGTTCCGTAAAATTACGCTTTAGAACTGCAGTTTTTTGTTTTGTTTTTGGTAAGGGTTATATGAATGTGGCTACAATATTAGTGTTGTTCTTCATGGAGAAATTCTGCTTTCACATATACAGGGTGTTCGGAAATTGGTGTCAAATATTTTGAGGGTCCGC
>JAHWFP010132250.1:0-20494 GCA_023313725.1 Lithobius niger | reverse complement strand
TAAATCGTTTTAATTATCCATGTTGAAAAATATTCATCTCCACCTGATATCTAAGCCTAAAAACATCCATTTATTGTAATTAGAACTGCTACCGCATGACTTAAAGATGTAACTTACGGTGAATTGAAGAAAAATGTAGTGCTATAGCATGGAGAAACAACCGCAGCTTAACCCCTAATTACTAGTCATTGCAGACGCACTCACTTTTTTGAGGAATAATTCAAATCTGCCCTACTCTATAAGTATATTTTAAAATTATGAAAAACACTTGAATTTTGCCACCATTTTGGCCGCCATCTTGGATATTTTGTTGTGTGGAGTCCTGGCACCATTTTAGAACATTTTTTTGAATTCGGCAGACCTTAAAACCTAGCAATTGACACCAAACTTACATACGTTAGCACGATTTTGAATTTTTGTATTGTATAGCGGCCATTTTAAAAACAAAAATGGCCACCATGTTGTTTTTTGGACAGATTTCAGGGGGCACTCCTTCCTAAAAGTTTCTTATGGGTGTGGACATGAAGTACACGGGAGATTGTGTTATCCTCACAAAGTGCAGTTTTCTTGAAAAATTTGCTGCTACCGGGCGAGGAAGCGTTTGAAGGTCGAAAAGCCGAAAGAAGTGAGGAGTTCGGGGGGGTTTCCGTTTCCATTTTTGTTTCTTATTTGCCAAAACATCTTGACCTGTTAATTTTGTATTACATTGTCCCCAATGTGATGTTCCCCTGGAGGTTTCTTCGGCTGTGTAGCCGCCTGCTTGCATGCCCCACTGCGCATGCGCGGCGCAGTCGTCCCTTATAAAAGCGAGAGCGCGGACGCTTCCGGTATTCATTTTCCTCCAGAGGTGCCTACACGTCACCTCGCTCCACTGTTCCCCGCCTTTCGTCGGAATTTGGATTTACCAAAGTTGGCCGTCGCTTCCGAAGCTTCTGATTCCACCACCTGCCCTCGTGCTCTTGCTCGTCCTTTCACCCTCGGTCAACGCTGGTTCTCTGCCCTAGACCTCGCCGCCGACGGCCCGATTCTTCCCGCTACGTTTATCGATGCTCCTTTCATCCTTTCATCGATGAAACTGCTCCAACCGTGTTGCCTCTACAAGCCGGCCAACGGACTTCTCTTACAACACCGTTTCATCACTCCGTCAGTTCTCTTTCTGGCTACGGAAAACTACCGCGAGGCAAAGAAGAATCTTTGCCGAGCTACCGCCGCATCTGGACGCTTCCAGCTCCTGCCCTCCGCTTGACCTGTCCTCAAATTCTTCCCGTAGCGAAGTTCACCTCATCGTCCAACAGGCTAAACACGTGAAATCGAAAGACAACCTGATGCCTCCGCCATCATGCACGTCTTTTGCCCGCCACGCCTGCACCCGGGATCGGGTGGCGTCCACCACGTGTCATGAAAGCCACAAGCGTGACCCCCTTTTATCGCACAGTACTGCCAAGAAACGAAAAACCGCCTCGCCACCAGCAGCTTCGCGTCCTCCTCCCGCGAACGCGCCCCCGGCCCCAGCAACCCCAAACCCGCTTTTACTTAACCTTTCAACAACCGGGAAAATGATCCACTGCACGGACGCTCATCTCTTTCATGCGTTTTGAGTGATGAGTTAAGACTGAACCCGTTTTCACCTAGCTAACCTCACGTCTCGAGTGTTATTCAAGACTACAGTTCTGTCCACTGCTGCTCGTCTCACTTGTGGTTAAACCCACGTTTTGAGTACAGAACCAAGACGGAGGCCGTTTGCCCTTTCCCCTCCTCACGAGGGACGACTCCCGCTCCTTTCGTCGTCACGGCTGGACCCCGCATCATGGTCGATGACCTTTCTGCGTCTCCCATCCTTTCCCCGGACAACAGCCGTTCATCTGACGCCTGCCGTTCATCTGACGCCTGCCGGCTCCTCTCGTTCAAGGTGGAACGCCAGCTTTTACGCCGCCAGCCACTATACTTCCGTATTGTTGTGGGCCGACTGCCTCCTGCTTCCGGCTGTGAAGTCCCACGAACCTCACTCCGGAACGCTACCTCGTCCAGCCCAACGGCCTCACCACCAGACCTAGTCGAAGTGGAAAAGCACTTTGCCGCATTCACCAGCAACGACCATTGTGTTACGAGACCGGCTTTCCACCAGACGCAAGCTCCTAGCCCTGCAGTTTCCCCCTGTTAACCCGCTGTCTCCGCCATCCACGGCCCTCCATCTCCATCCTTTCACCACCATCTGCTGTCGGGGTTGCTAACAGGTGTAACCTTATGGCACCCCCATCAGCCTCGGAACGCTCCACTGTGGTCTCGCCAATCCCGCAAGCATCTACACTGAAATTCTTGGCCTCTCCTGCGCCCGCCTTACCATCCTTTCACTCACGAAAGCGTCTGCTCTCTTGCTTTTATAATGGAGGACTGCGCCGCACATGCGCAGTTGGGCATGCAAGCAGGCGGCTACACAGCCGAAGACACCTCCAGGGGAACATCACATTGGGGACAATGTAATGCAAAATTAACAGGTTAAGTATGTTTCAGGCAAAAAGAAATCATTTTTAGCCGGCTGGCCTGAGGGCCGGCAAAATGTTCTTTTTATTAAAAAGAGGAAAGAAATGGTTTCTCACCCAACGGGCTAGAAAATAGGTTCATTTTGCTTTATGTTTGGGTGACTTGGTTTTGTGACCTCGGGTGGAAGCCGTAGGCGTAGTACTTGGCTTTGAGTCTGCACTAAACACATGGTAGGTTTAGGGTGTTTGTGCTTGTGTAAGGTTGAAGGCCGCCGAGGTTTGGTTGGGTCTGGTGGTGGTTGTGAAACTGCCAGACATTGAAGCCGTAGAAGTGGTTTGGTGGACATGTACTGGCCATTTTGTACCATGAAGCGGAGAACTGGTCATCTTTGATTGCGTCTAGAAGTTCTTGTTGCAACGGGAGTTCACTTCTTGGCGTATCAAGAGGTAAATCACCAAAAGGTATTACCCGGTATTGGCGTGAGGAGGCCTGGAGTTGGTTTGAGCAGGTCATAAGGTGCCTTGCATATCCGGGGGTCTGCTTGGCGTAAATCAGGGTGTTCGAGACGTCAAAATCAGTTTTGTCCAATGCCCAAGCTGTGTCTATTGCCTTGTTTGGAAGATTTAGCTTGTAGGGCTTCGGTTAGTTTTGATGATGTCGTTTCGAGAAAAAGATTTCGGAAGGATTTGCACCGAAAAACCATCCTATTCCTAGTCTGTGCGATGGTCTTTTGTTTTATGAATTCGGTTTCGAGCAATCTGTTGGTCTGCCAGAGTGTTGTAATCCCTCCATTATCATAGAGGGCAAAAAACCTGGTTCTGTGTCGTGCATGTCGTCGTCAGTTAGCATTTCATCGGTTAATCCCCCTCTTGCGGTGCTTTTTTTGATTCCAAGGGTTTGGGGAGGGAGGTGGTGATGTCCCTGGTGACATTGGAGGTGTTGTGATGGGCCCTTCGTTTCCATTCGGGAGGATGCTTCGAAGAGGGCTCATGGTAGGGATGTTTCCGACATTTTCACTTTGACTTGTGTGGTCGGTTTCGGGATCTGTTGTATTAGATGGTAGGAGTGGATGAGAATGTTGGGTTGCTGTGTTGAACGCATATTAGGGTTTTGGCACAGGGATGGCAACAAATCGCTGACCCTGTCTTTGGTTGATGGGTCAATGACGGCATTTAGATTTCGTATGTCCGACATCGAGGGAGCCAAACATCTTCTCGGGGCTGGAGAGTTGTATTCTGAATAAGATGTTACTGTTGAGCTAGGTAGGATATTCCGTGGGGATGGAGGTCCTACTTTGAAAGGAGAGTTCACTGGGGTTGAGCCTGGAGTTCGAGGATAGGTTTTACGCAGAATCTTGAAAGATGGTTTTTATAGCCGACGAAAATATACATTACCTGTTTTTATAGCGTTTCTTTCCTTTTGAGCTTTTATTCCCCTAGAAACTTGAAAGTTGGCTTCCCAGCTGGGCTTGTACTACTGCACATGTGCAGGGATGGGTTGGCTATATATACTCGGTGCAGCCGTCCGATGGCATCATTTCTCCTAGGGCGCTCACGACAACGTGATTGCCTTGAGCTACTCCCCCTTCATCCTCTTCTTCAGGTCCACTAGTCCTTTGGATAATTGGACGTGTTATCCAACCATCGGACACGTCCTTCTCATCCTCAGATCTTGGGATGACCTTTACTAGGATGCTTTCTGCTTCCAAGGATCTCCCAGTTGAAGCTTATCTCCCGGCCACCCTCATCCCAACTTAGGAACAGCCGGACGAAGGGCCAATCCATCCTCTCCTAGGACAATGATACATCCGCCTCCGAAGGTACCACACCGTCGGTCAGGACACTCTCCTATCCAGCGAACCTCAACGGTCCGACAGCCGATCAATCCACCATCCGCTGTCTTTCTTTCTGTTGGAAGGAACCAGGGGTGCTTTTCGTAGGGGCCGATCTATTACGGGACGCATCCCTTACATTTCACAAGCACCCTCCTCCGTCAACCATCCTTTACACTTGGTGGTCATACAGTTCACGGGCATATGCATTCCCGTCCGTTCCCATCTTTACCTTCATCTGCTACTACTGTTGCTCTCGGCTCCTCGGACAAGCTCTCACCCAATTTCCATCAGTCACAGCCTGTCCGCTTGCCCGTCCCATTCCCGACTTTTCGGCAACTTTTTTGCGATCCTGCCACTACACCTACACGGTGTTCTAACGATTCTTCTCACGATACGTTGGGACTCGATCCTGCTCCTCCTCCTTCGCCTTTCCTCGTTGACCTGTTTTGTGATGATTCACCATGCTCGCCTAACTTCGACGTCCATTATACTGTCTTAGGACGACAGTCTCCTGATATTTTTATCCTCACGAGGTCTCCTCCTGTTCTTCGTTTTCACAAAATTTCAATCCCGGGAATTGCTGCTCTGCCATTACCGCCAACGGAACGCCTAGGATACGCATCCCTCGGCTCATCCTGTGCCATCACACACACTCACACCCGCAGTATCTCCTGCACGTCCGTCATTATACACCTTCCTACAATCGGAATCATCCAGACGAAACCAGTACCAACACGCCGTAATCCTTCAACTCACGGGTGGATGCATAGTTTGATTCGCTCCCGATTTTTTTTTTTGTTCTCAATAAAGTACCAGAACACAACATTTCGTCAATTCTGGACCCTACGTCATATCCTGGTCCTTATCCCTCTGCGCACTACATTACGTGCTACCTCCGATAAGCTTCATTCTTCCTCGTCCGACTTCGTTTTACCACCATCGATCCTGCTATGTCACTTTTCTCTAGCTCGACCTTGGCCCTTCACTCTTTCTTATGGCCACTCCATTCCTTCATCAACTTCTTCAAACTACTAACATCCCTTCACAGTTACAATAGCTTTCCATGGGTCATCCGCTTCTATTTTCGTCCTCTGCTCCCTTATAGGATCGATCCTCCACTCTTCCACATCCAAGAGGTATCTACGGTCAAGCAAGAAATACATCCAACAGGCCTATGTCCTTATCTTCCTCCTTCACCGACTGATGGTTTACCACCTCTATTTTTTCCTGAAATCCACGACCGTTCACTCTTTGAACGATGCAAAAAAAAGGGGGGGGGGACGTGGTAGTATCACGTCCCCTAAATCATCTCCATCCTACCTACACTCCGATCCCACGTACAGCGCTGCATCCACTGGTTATGCAATGATGCCACATTCCTCCACCAGACGCCACTATAATCGTCTGCCTCACAGTTCAAACGTTACGCGTCTAACGGTTTTTCTCTGTCCTGTTCGTCGTTCTCCGTGACCGACTCCTCTTCGTCTGAAGATCCTCTGCCTGATGCTGAAGTAACACCGAACATTGAAACACCAATCATGAAGGAAGTCAATGTGCCTTCACCTAAGGCATGTAATTGTCTCGGTTTCTCCGAACTCCACTACGGATTCGGCAAAAGACTACGGCGAAAGAACAAGGATTCACGTCCCGGCCTAGGAGGTGGTGGTTCCTATCAACTCAAGGGGTGCACTGTTCCCCAGGAGGATCCCTCCATTACGTAGGAGGGTCGTGAGAAGCGTAGTTGATTGCCCCAAAAGGGGAGGTTGATGAGGAGCTTGATCACGCAGTCCAAATCCGTAACCGGTAACGAGACCTCGATTCTTTCAGGAAGCGTCTGATGCCGTGTTAGGCTTATATAAGAAGCAAGCGGGGATGATCCCTTCTACCGTCTTGAGGAGGTTGGGAAGAGGAATATCAGAGGGATCCGGGTCGCCCAAGAAGGGAGGTTCTTGTTCGTGCAGCGACGGATCAGGTGAGAAGTAGGAATCGTGGAGGTCGTCTCCTAGAGATGATGGCTCTTGAACGGGATCGGGAACCGGAAGGAACGCTGAGGGCGGAGTGATAATCTGGCGAGATGGAGCAGCGATGGCGGCACAGTGTCGCTTTGGGACGTTGGCTACCCAATATGAAGTGTAATCAGTAAACGGAGGCAACTTGCGCTTGAAGTTACAAAGGGAAGAGTCCATTAGGTCGTGCACTTGAGAACTAGAAAGGGGACCACATGGCGGGGTGGATCGAATGCAGTGAGATGAACGAGAAGACAAGTCCAAAGGCACAAGGCGAGCAGAGGAAGACGCTGCCTTGGCAGCAGCTCTGCGAGTCTTTAGCACGGGCTAGGTCCTTGCTGAGGGAACGTAGATCCCGCTGTGGAGCAGGTTGGCTGCATGGAATCGGGGAAGAAGTAACTGTATCTTGCGGTTGGAGGGGAACCAAGAGTACAGAAAGAAAGGGATTCTCCAGCGGCAACTGGGAATCGAGAAGCTCAAGCTCATGATCCGCTGTAATTTCTAAAACCTCAACAGCTTCAGAAGCCGGTTGCGTCAAGAGAACCGGAGAGGCAGAGCGTGGAGGGCAGATCGAGGTTCCTTCCTTTGCCCTAGGCATGGTCAGGTAATCGAGGGGTAATAGGGAACCGAGTTCACTTGAGGAGCGATGTAAACAACGTGCGTTGTAGAGAAGAAAAGGTGAGCATAATGCTTAGTTTATATATGAGGCTGCTGCGCAGTAGATAGCGACGCAGAAGGATATCTTCGATTATTTTCTCTAGATTAAACAGCATTTGAAGAAGAGAAATGCTTTAAAAAAGGGAATGTATATTTTCACGGCAACTAGAAACTCACATTTCTTCATTTTGATTTCAAATAGGACCGAAAACTCTACTTGGACATGCTACTCCAAAGCTACTCAAACCGAAAGGATGATCCCGCTTTATTTTGGCCATCCAAAATCCCAACTGATCTGAAAGAATCCAGTACCATTGCTCTCGAAAAGAAGAAACAAAAGACCACCATTAAGCCACAAAAGGGGAAGTTCGTTTAGTTAAGCTACCCTGAAAAGGAAGTAAGCAGTACAGTTGCTCTCGAAAAGCAGCAGTAGCCAATGCCAAGCCACAAAAGGGCAGTTCTTTCAGTTAGGCTCCCCTGCAAAGGAACTCAACAGAGCCATGGTCCAAGCAAGGCGCTGGGAAATACCGCCTCCTAATAACCCCTGTTTCTGCTCCACGAAACCCCATTGAAGTCATTACCGACCTCCAAAGAAGAAGTGCACTGGTCAAAGACACTCCGGTAAACTTTGGCGTCAACTGCTATTTCACTCTCCCGTTCTTCGTTCCCTGCTCTAAAAGAATAAACCCTGTCCTAACTTAAATTATGAGGGGAGAACAAGAGATGAAACAAGCTCCTCGACACCCGAAAAAGACTCCTGAGCCTGTTCTCAGGCCCAAACCCCGTCTGCACCAAACCACTATTAATAAAATAGGTCGAGGACCAAGATCAGACCCCAACCCCCAATCAACATGCGTGATAATAAGCCAAGTGCATCCAAGGAAAAGTCCAGATCCTCTGCCCCCTCACCGTAAGTCAGCTGGTTATGTCATTCCCTGCAGTACTGAAATGTGGTTTATGTCGGGGAGACACGTCAGCGATTTTGAAAGAGGATTTTGGAACATCCAGCTGGAAACACCACCTCAGCAACCCTAAGTTTCCAGACCTCACACCCATTAGGAAAAATATTTGACGTTTGACGCCTAGTGCCGACTGGCCATCAACCAAGGAAACCGGAAAAGTGGAATAGCAACCCACCATATACAATCTAAGCACAACATCGCTTGGGAACGCACTTGAGTGCTCATGAACTCGAACAACAAAGATGACCTCAACCTCCGAGCAGCTGCGTACATCACTATTTCAATATTTCCGCCAAGCACAAGTACCCTTAATGAACATACAAGAGCCGGCACACCAATGTTGTACAATTTAGACTCCACCTTGCAACGTACTCAACTCTGCAAACGCTGGAAAACCCTACAAATTCCAACACTGGAAGAGGGGAAACCACCGTCACCACAACCAACATTCACGAAGGAGGCAGCAACGGCGACAAGATTTGAACTGCACAGCAGCATAACCCAACTAGTTCCAAAACCAGTTCCAATCCTCCAATGCCTGAAGAAGGGAAATTGTGGGGGGAAACCCACAGTTAAAAACCCACCAAAAATTTGCCACCACTACCTGCAAGACCTAGCGGAGTGGACAAGAATATTTGGTAAATCGTTACTTGTTTTTAACATTCGAAAAAGCCAACTTAAGAAATTACAGGTATCATCAGGGCATTTTAGCTCAGGGTTAGGCTAACCACTTCCTTTTGGACGAAGTCAGCTTGTAACTAATGGGAAGTATTTTCGGATGGAAGTGAAAATGAAAATTTAAAGATTAAATTAGTGCTTACTTATCCTAAAATACTTACCTACCTAAAATACTCACCAACCGTTCCCGCTCATCCAGAATTGGATTGTCACAAAATGATCATGAGAGGAGGGGGGGGGGCACCTGGTGGGGTGCTATGAAAGCTTCTTTAATTTTGGGGGCATAGAGCGTAAATACGATATTTAGCCTATAACTAAAGGTAAGTATTTTAGGACAAGAAATCTTTGAATTTTTTTTTTTTGCTTACGTAGCCTTAGTAAAGAACACAATTTCATAATAATAACAATTGATACGCCATAAGTCAACAAAAATATTTATTTTTTTCTAAGATTAGAAAGGCAATCGGCTTTAAATTAAATAACAAAATTCAGTTGATAATTACTTGAAACAAGTGGAATTATGTTTAAGTCAAAAGTGTGTTTTTTAACATCAACTGAAAAGAAATACAACTTGAACCATTCTGAACGTTTCAGAACCTAAAGAGTGAAATCTTTTATTGGCTAGTAAACCAAAAAGTTTATTTCATCGAGGTTCACTGAATGAGATCACAATGTAACCATCCGCAATCTAATCATCACTGCCATAATGTATGAAGCACCAAACTTGACTTTTCCTATTTTATGTGAATACGCCATCATTACTGTTAGATTAAATAAAAAATGAATATGTCACACTCAAATACATATATGTACAATATATTTCCTGAGAATGTCCCACTGTCCCTAGCAAATCCCTTAAAAAGAATTCATTAGTCTGATAGTGGAATTCTTTCACATCATGAATGATGAATGTAATTAGTTAGGTGGGGAAGCAAATCTTCTGTTCATTTGACGTAATATAAAAGGTGCCATCGACATACTTTATTTGGTTGAAGGTGTCCACACTGTTTTCCGCCTCATACTTCTGAAGGTAGCTCTTAAGACCCTGGAGCCGTTTGTTAATGTCGTACGACGTTTTCGCATCTTGAAAATGCTTTTCTATCAACGAATGTCCTTCTTCTATGGCTTGCGTACGTAGAGAATCTGTTGCAGGTGCAGATTCTGCTAACGTAATAATGTACACTTCAACACCTTGCCTCATCTCATTAGTCACCGCAACATCTTGTGTCATTTCCACGTCATTATCATTTTCGACCGTCTGGACGTTGTTGTCATCTTGCTCTTCGATTTTTGAAGCATGAAGTTCAACTGGCTGAGGTTCAGTACCCACATTCCTAACGCTGCAAACCAAGTGGATGTGTTTACACATATTTCCTAGTGTAGTTCTATCTTTACATGTGCATGTGAAATTGTGACAACATGCCCTGCATTCGTTACAGTACAGAGAACAAGATTGCTGACACACGTTAGCATACTGCACCAGGTGTAGCTGCCCAATTTGCGACGCTGACAAGACATTCCAACTGTTCTCGTCGATGGGAATCACAGAATCGGCTGAAAGAGTCAGACTAAGTTTATGTTGACGCCTTAATTCTCGCAGCTGGCGAGGAACTTTAATTTTGAGACACCCGAGTCTCTTCAGTTGCTTGTCGCGTAGGTAACTTAGGAATGACTGGATTGTTTTGTCTAAACGCATCACCCGTTTGCCTTCGAGCTGCTCGTATTTTATGAGTCGATGAACATTTTCAACAGTTGCCGAAACTTTAACATCAGCAAATGAGCGATAACAGAATGCCCACATCTCGCTCCGTTTAGCATAATCGTTGTACACATAGTCCCCAAATGTCTTTGTAACGGTGCACTCTTTCAACTGTGTTAGCAAATCGTCAAGCATCCAATGAAAGACGTCTTTATCTGTCTGTTCTAATACTGCTATAAGTTTGTCTTGAACATCCTTTTTCACCCGCATTTCACCTTTGATGAGTGCCACCTGCTTTTTCCAAGCTCGACGCACATGCCAATCGCACAGAAATCGTTGTCCCTTAAACCCAAATACAGTCTGCCAGGCACTAAAAAAATATTCCACATCATCACTCACAAAGGCGCTAGGAGACAAAATTCCTATAGTCTCTTGAATACTTTTGAAAGCTACTTCGAGGGAAGGTTCATCCTGTCTGTTAGAAAACAAAAACACGCACGGAAAGCTTTCTCGTCTATCATCTACAGTCAAAAGTGTGACCAATTTACAATCGTCAACATTAGTTCCCGGCGTGTTATCCACAACAATTATGTCGCTGTATTTCATCAGCATTTCCTTTTGTGCTTCAGTCATCACGACCAACAAAAAATCATCTGCACCTAGCTCCGGAGTGTGAGGCAAATACTCAGCTCTGCGTTTGTAGAAACGGACAGGATTATCACTCTTCTTTTGCATCTCTTGAACCCACTCGTCAATGTTTGTCGGTGCCCTTGTTTGAGGCGCGCTAGGGTTTTCTCGCTGCACTTTAAAATCACGCGCAATGTTGTAAATGTCTCGCCGGGTTAAAAGGTGCAAACGGTCCAACTTCTTTTCTGTAACAGAAGTTCGAATATCATCTAAAATGGCATCTATGGTGTAATTCTGCTTAATTTTGTCGGCGATAAATTGCCGCTCAACCCTGGTCAGTTGTATTCGAGCAATATCCTGTTTATGTCCCACATGTGTTTTTACATACTCAACTTCAACACATCCTTCGACAACCTTTCTAGTAAACATTCTTGCTGGACAGTTGTACCCAACCTTGTTAGAGCCTTGCATTTTAAGTGATCGCTTCCTATTTTCTATTTTGGACGAATAGTTTCCACTTCTATGGCAATAGTATTTTATCGTGTGAACACCGTTGTATGTCCCAGATCCACTATTTTTCACAAACTGCGAAAGTGTTGCCTTCTCGATCTTGCTTTTCCAATTCAGAAATTTGTCATATGATGAAAATGCACGATGCTCGGTTTCTATGGGTATTTTGTGCACCGCAGCTATATGATCTTCAAGGTCATAACGGGTCGCAATCGCTTCGCGACACAAAAAAGGACATCTTATGTTAACAGGTTGCAGCGTAGCTTGAATTTTGTGTATGTTTCGTACGTGGCGATACATACAACTAGCAGTAGCAAAAGTTTTTGCGCAAACAATGCACCTATGATGTATTGATAAATCTTCTTTGAAATGTGCTGTTACCTCTTCAGGCCGATTTTCTTGGTCAGGTGCTATTTCCCCATCCAGACACATTTCCTCTTCTTCAGCATCACGTTCTTTTTTAGGCCGTTTCAATTCTTGGGCCTGATAAAGAAGAAAACTAATATAAATGTTGGCAATTCACATAAAATAATGTCGCTAAAAAATAATATCAGTAATGCAACAACTACAAGTTAGCTTTTAGCAATGAAAGCGGTCATTATTTTTTGCTGGGATGGGGCGGGGGGTGGAATTAATTTTGTGGCGCGGGCTGGGAAAGGGCAGGAAAAAAAACACATTGAAGGAAAATTACAATTCTATGCCTCAAAAATTGCACTTTCTGCAGTCAAACTTTCTAAGTAGCTCTCGTTCCCCTTCCCCTTGAAAAAAGACCCACTTTCAATCAAATGACTTTTCACAAGGTTTAGAAATTTGCCGTTTCGATGCTAACTGTTGCATAGTCCGATAGGCTACATGGTAGGTACCTTCTTCAAATGTAAGTATCGTATAGCATACTTAGGATTGACTGGACTGTATCTTCATCTTAAACTCACAATCTGTACTTAACACTTTAGCCAAATTCAAAGTAAATGTTTGTTTGTTTATTGCGAGTTTTCGGAAGAACCACAAATTTAGACCTTCTTCCAATATCAGCAGGTGCAGATGCAACGGTTTATTTACAAAGTGTATACTTTGAATTGTACGTTAAGTCGATGTCACTTCTTGCGATGAAGGGTACTGCCATCTCTTCGTCATTGTTGAAGTAGGAGGGATGAAAGTTTTCCATTTGACAGGCTAGCAAAGAGGTGATCACGGAGCTGATGACTTTGGTGGCATGAAGATAGGTTGGTTCGTGTACATGTGTACATTCGTTAGAGGGAGGTTGTTTGTTTTTATAAATTTATCGCTATGCTCTTAAATTACAATTAGGTGTGGTTTGTGCTTCGCGTTTCATTTTAAGAGGAGCTAGTTATATTCAGTATTCGAAACATGGTGGGCGACTCCATTTCTGTTATCATGCTGTTTAACGACTTTTTGATGTTCCAGCACCCGTGTGCAATCATTCTTTTGGATCCGCCTATGTAAACGTGCTCGCAACCACCATACAGGCCAGCATACACCACACTCTTCATCTGGTGGAGGCCCTCAGTGTTTGATCTTTCAGTTTTGTTTCTCTTTCCGTTTCGTCTTTTCTTTCTGGGGGCTTTGGATCTTTGGCTTGTTTGGGTTTTGCTTAGGCTTGTCGGTTTTTGGACCTCATTGGGTATCTGAGACTGGTTTCCACGATGCACTTCCACATTGTCGTCTGTTTTGCTGGCTGGATCTTCCGTGCTGTTTGCACTAGTGCCAGAGTATTCATGGTCTCTGCTCTTAATTTCATAGGGTCTTCGTAAATTCAGTTAGTTAATAGAGTTAGTCGATTCAGAAAAGTTAATGATCAGTTTATTTAATGATGATATGGCTTGGGTAATCACGTGAAAACACTTTACAAAAGATAATTGATGCTTCGGAACATAGAAGTCATGGTTTTTATGACATAATGTAGGTTATAATAGCAAATTAAATCAGTTAAGGCCAAAAGGACACGTTTACAGTTCAAGAAAAGATGACATGGAGTTAACAGTTCAAGAAAAGATGACATGGAGTTCTGTATGTGTAAACTGCCCCCATCCACAAGGCCTATTATACGAAGAAACACCTGTGATCACTGAATATGTTACTGTCTTTGGGTGCTCATTAATGTAACAAGCTGTTTTGTTAGCACGGGGTAGGGTAATACGGTAACGCAGAGTTCATGTAAGTAGCCGTATATTTGTTATGATTCTGTGATTTGGAAGAGGATATGAAGTAACATCACTAACTATGGCCCCTCGAAACGCCAGAGTTAAGGAATTATGGGTGGGAGAGTGTGCGAAAGGGGTCTGTGTTGCAACTGTGGTATACGTAGGCCGCAGGATGGGTGTCGTTAAAGCGGAGGACGTTGTCGGCTACTTTAACTGAGGTGGTCTTGCATCATCGTATGGGAACTTGCTGTCTACCTCATATGAGAAGCCTTCTTTAGAACGGTCAACGGTTGACGTATGCAGGTTTCTGTGGGTAAGACAAGAAGTGGAAGTACTGGGGAGATCGATTCCACACTTTTACTCATCAAAAGAGTTTTTTGATTATTGGTTATACGACATAGTTGTGTAGGCAATGTGATAAACTGTATACTGCTGAATGCCATCCATATCACTATAAGGCTAGCATAACTCCATTTGAGTTTGTTTCTCATATTGTAATCGGATGGATGGTGAGATGCTTGTAGAACTATATTGCAATTGGGATTATCACCGTTCAGTTTGGTTTAGGGAAACTTATTGCTTAGGGTGCTTACGTGATTCAGCTAGGGTGCCAATGGTATTTTAAACCTCCAACCGTAAAGTAGAACTTTTACATGGTTAATTTCGGGAACCAGGGGTGTAACAAACCTCCCCCGTACATTGGTGAAGGTAGGGAGACAAATAGGGTACAAATAGGGAACAAATCAATAGGGGGAGGGGAATGCAACTACCAGTAATATAAAACTGCAATTAAAACTAAAACGTCGTTTCCAAGCACCACCTGGTTTACTTTTAATTGAGAACTTATTTTCTTAGCATTAAAAGCAAGGCCTACGATTACAAGCATTGTACCATTTTTTGAATTCTCGATCAGAGTTACAATCGGAGCGTATAGGGCCTTGCACATTAACGCGCACAGATCAGTAGTTAAGCCACTCACTGCATTCACCCGCTTCACGACGCTGAACATTCCTTTTAAGGCTGAAGTGGAAAAGGATTTTTGCCATCTTTTTAAAAAATCCTTTAGCATCTTATTAAAGAGTTTACATTCACAGCAAAGGAAGACAGAAATAATGCCATTCGTTATTAACTTATTTTGAACTATATTAAAAAATCACAGTGAGTTAATATTTTATGCCTGCTACTTGATTAGAACCTCGAGGCAAACAGTGCCACGAGCAATCCCGATCCTCGTGGCAATTGCAAGCAAGCTCATGGCATTTGCCATGGGTGACACGAGCTATTTCGAGCCCTGGTATAACCCTGCGTGGTGGACGAGGGCTCAATCTTCATTCCATCCAGTAATCGAAGACTCAATCTAACTGCGGTAGATGATCTGAGTTATAAAATACACGGCTGTTTCTTAATGGCATGGTTATCGGCACCATCACTGCCTCCACACACGTACCGGGAATACCGACTGCTACCAAAATGTCAAGATGGAGGGAACCATGGTTTTTATGGGTCTCACTCTTCGAAGCAACACCGGATAACTAGCCTAATAATTAGTAGGCCTATAGTCACTTACGGAAGTCGAATTCTCCACGAATGCTTGAAAAGCTGGCGGCTCAATACACCATCACACTTACTAGCAGACTGATGGGCATCATGGCTGTCTTAACTCATAAAAACTGAGAGAGGGCAAACACCAAACGACCTAAAAAGTGTGACTCTATCCAAGTAACACCTCAAACCACTTTTTCAATACCAATAAAAAAAAAAATCAAAACTCAGTAGGTAACACCACAATTCAAGCCAACACTTGAATAACAAAGAATCAACAGTAAGCTATAACCCATTCCGGTTGTTACAAAATGCTTCAATTAAATTCTTACCTAGTAAATAATACAGAAAATACAACATTCCAGGTAGGCCTATAGAGGTTTTCACGTAACAAAAAGGTCAAGGGCTATACTCCCTGACGTCGCCCACCACGTTTCAAATACTGAATATAGAATTAACTGGTCCAAGTCAAAACTCTTCTTACAATAAAACACAAACCACACTAAGGATGCTTGAGAGCATAGCGATAAATCTATTCACAATTAACAACATCCCTCTAATGTTTCTGCACGAACCAACCTATCATGCTGCCGAAGTCATTGGCCCCGAGCTCTTTGCTTGCTGCCAAATGGAAAACCTTCAACCTTCTTAACTACAACAACGACGTAGACATGGCAGCACCATCATCACATGAATAGTGAGATCGACATGCGTGCAATTCAAAATGGGCATATGTAAATAAACCGTTGCATCGGGGCTTGTGCTCCCACCACCTGCCTGATGAAGGAAGGTGGTCTAAATTTGTGGTTTTTCCCGACAAAAAGTGCAAAGATGGACAATTTCTTTGGAAAATTCGTAGTAAACAAAACAAACATTTACTTTGAATTTGGCTATAGTGTAAGTAGTACTATACTACCTTGTGAGATCGGCTTTTCTAGTATCTTCATCTTACAAATGCTGACTGTGTTATAGCTTTTAACCTTTACACTTAGAAAACTGCCTGTCATTGCATTTTTTTATAAACTATCCTGTATGTAGCCATTCAAGCTCAGATAGATGGATGAAATAAAGAGGAAGACATTAGCAAAGGGTGAGGCATCAGAAAGCAAGGGTACTGCAGGGCTCGTGAAATATGTTGGACTTGGAGGAAGAAGCAAAGAAGGAAACATATGAACTTGTTGGAAAGTTCAAGTTTTAGTTACGTAAGTTGAGCTTTGGAATTTGTGTTGTATTAGGGAAAGTGGACAAGAAAAAAAATTTGTAGTCAAGAGTGGCACTCGGCTTGCATCTGCTGTGAGGATTCGCCTCACACTCCTGCCCCTTCCCCCCTCTCGTCCATCATTGCTCGCACGCATGTCTGCACCCCACAGTGTGAGCAGAGAGTAAGAGAGAAGAGACTCATGCCATGCCGGCAGAAAAAAAGAATGTCTCTCTACCCTTGCTTGAATAAATGCCATGGATAAAGTGAAAAAGGACTCGTCCGCTAACTATTCGGGGGTTAGGATGGGAAGCTCCTGATAAGAAAAAGGCGTAATTTTAGTAAAATTAAACAAAGGGACAAACAACACTGCTATGCCATCTTGGAACATTGTTAAAGTCACCTGCAGTGCATGAAACGTGAGTAGAACTTGGTGAATTGCGTTTGCCAATACTCTTTCAAAACCTGCGTTGGGGTAGGGGAGCGAACGAGGATACGCCTCACACCCCTGCTCCATCCCCTCCTCTTCACCATTGCTCAAGCGCATGTGCGCTTGCCACAGTGTGAGCAGAGAGAGAGAGATAGACCTGTGCCATGCTGGCTCAAGAAAAGACGTTTCCCTACCGTTGCTTGAATGAATGCCATGGATAAAGTGAGAAAGGACTCATTCGCCGACTATCCGGAGGATCAGGATGGGAAGCCATTGACTGATACTGCCGCCTGACTGCATTCAGTCCTAGCTGGCCAGTGCCAATTTTTACTCACAGCAGAGACAAGATCAATCATAGAAGACTACCTGCAAGTTAGTTAACAATTGAGGTGACGCAATTGACGAAAAAAATCCCTTTTCTACAAAATTTGACAACGACAAAAGTCCATATAACAACCTGTATGCCGAATCTAAACAAGTGTCCGACTGTCATCTTAGGCATTCTTACATTCGGGTGCCAGCATACTTACTGCCTAGCTAGACTGTTCTTTGCACTAATGGGCATGGTATGGCTTGAGGTAATAATGTGATACATGGGAGTTATATGTATAAGGATGCCAGCAACCCTTTCCAATGTCGATAGCCACTCGCCATTTGGTGAATGAAAATCAACAGTTGGAGACTTGGAATTTAGCCTTACCCGCCAGTTTGCCAGAGTTCAAGAGATTGTTTTCAACACAGTAGCATGTCTAAAGTTAGAATACTGCAGTGCTATGTGGGATCCCTACACTAGGTATCTTTCGGATTGTCTGGGGAGAGCGATGCGGAGAGCGGCTAGAATGGTCACTGGCAACTACAGGAGATAGACATGCGTCAATGGAATGTGCAACAAGATGTTGTGGAACTCGATGAAAGAGCGAAGAAAACTCTATATGTTGCAACTGTTTTTACGCGTTCCAAATGGCGATAATATTGCCATTCCTATTGAATACTGTGGTGCCCCTGACTTTGTGGGTCATCATGAAAAGATTGCAATGCAGCAAGAACGTACTTGCAGGCTGCTTTTTTCCACGCATTACTGTTGATGGAATAATTTGTCCCAGGAGGTTGTACAAAGTACAAACTGACTCTGAACTTGCTTTCGTCAGAAAGCTCAAAGCTACTTTACAACCTATGATTTGCAGCCATACTGTTTGATTGCCTTGCGTCTGTGGCGCTTGTATTGTGGGCTTCTTTTTTCATTGCTTTTTTCTTCTTTTTTTTATAGGTCCTATTGCTTAATTGCTCCTTGGGGCATTGCATTTATTTCAAATAAATAGATAAATAAAATTGGCGACTAGGAATAGAGAATGTCACTCAAAGAGGGATATCTCGGGAACTGTATAAGTTAGAGACAAACAGTTTGCGGCGTTATGCTTAGATTTATAAGGGCCACACAACTACTTTTTTTCTGCATTAGTATTGGGATTGAAGAAAATTGTAGAACTTCGCAAATGCCTAAATTAGAGCGTACGAGCGTGCAAAGATGTATTTGGTAAGTGGCGAGTAGAAATTGTGAAATGGTGAGTGCTTTCTAAGGTCTGAAAAAACCATTACTGGAAGTACTTTGAAACTCTTGATTAACATTCATAAAAAGTTCGAAACTCATTTTCGCTCACTTTTAAAATGCAGATATTAACAATACCTTCCTAATTTTCGACTGAAATGCTTCAGTCTTCATCAGGCATTCTTTATTGGCTTTTCTACATCTCCCCTGCTGGTTTTTTGAACACGGCATCCATTTTGAAAAACGTTGTGGCCTCCGGTATTTTCAACGCTGCTGCGTTCCTGCTCTTCTCGTTCGCTCGTTTCCAACCCTTTGCGCTGGAGCAGGGAATCAAGTTCTTTTCCCACTAGGTGCATAATATGCAGGTTTCATCAGTGGAACAGAATGTCTTCTGTGGTGTTGGATGGCGATTGATTCAAGGCACCTAAGGTGGGTGTCACTGATCATAGCACTGGATGGGAAAAAACAAAAACGCTTATCAGCTCAAACACAGCGCGTGACACCCACCTTAGGTGCCTTGAATCAATCGCCATCCAACACCACAGAAGACATTCTGTTCCACTGATGAACACCCAAGGGCCATCAAACCTGCGTATTATGCACCTAGTGGAAAAAGAACTTGATTCCCTGCTCCAACGTAAGTGGTTGGAAACGAGTGAACGAGAAGAGCAGGAACGCAGCAGCGTTGAAAATACCGGAGGCCACATCGTTTTTCAAAATGGATGCCGTGTTCAAAAAACTAGCAGGGCAAATGCAGAAAAGCCAATTAACTAGGATGCCTGATGAAGCCTGAAGCATTTCAGTCGAAAATTAGCAAGGTATGGTCAATATCTGCATTTTGGAAGTGAGCGAAAATGAGTTTCGAACTTTTTACGAATGCTTTCTAAGGTCTACTGGCCGAGTGGCGACTGCTACTAGATTGAGATTCGAGAGAGTTGATGCCCAGTCATCATTGTCCACAGAAGTTGTCCACAATCATGATTCTTCAAACAAGCAGAATGACCTATTAAAGACTGGTTGCCACCGAATGAAAGTCTGCAGCATCTAATGCCATCGCTTACATATGGAGGAAAATACGCAACATTCCAGACAGGCAAAAACGATATAACAATTCTTGGCGAATTTTCGATAGTCAATTTGCTGTTGATGGAGAAACCTAGCCGACTATTATCTTCAGGCACGTAACAAAAATATTTTCCTCCGTACGTAAGTAATGTCGTCTGCTACGTTCCAGAGTATGAATCTAGACGTTTTTAAACTAATGCCATTGAGTTTTCTCTAGCGCTTACTCGCAGACAGCAAAGGAATGCACAATCCCCATGTGAGAAACTGCTGCGACGTGCAACGTATGTCGCAGAAAATAATCGCGGTCAATTTTTTTGACCGTAAGCCGCACTTTTGTAGATATATGATGAAACAACGATAATTTTGCAAAATATTGACCGATTTTGATGTTCAAATACACCATTTTAACCCTTTTTTTTCGCCAGCTTTCCAATCGTGAAACCACAAGTCACTAGCTCCACCCGTTTTGAAGTTATTTATAAAAAAAAAACCCATTTAACTTACATAACAAACGTGGCTTGCAAAATACCCTGTGTTCGTGAAGTTTCTTATTTTCACTATGTCAGTTTTAGCGTCTGAAGCAATACAAGAAACATGGGATCTATGATTTGGAATATTTGTATGAAAAGACTTGGAGGGGGGGGGGGGGGACAAGGGAGTTTACCTGATGGTACTTTGAAAGTGTGGGCACGTCTGATAAGTGAGTTTTTTGTGAAACGGATTGGCCCTCGTGCAGGATACAGGATTACAAGGAAATTTTAAAAATCAGTTTTAGTTGCCATGTACGGTACTTATTTCTACAAGTATTTTAAAAATGTTACTGTGGATAAAGAAATGGGGAAAATAGTTATAGAAAGGTTTTTAATGATTTTGATGCTTTGCCATGCTTCAACACAAAAAGTTAAAAAATGTCACTTCAAAGGGCTTGTTTCCTTCAAAAATTCCAACACCAGAAAAATTAACCCTGCAGAAAAATGTTTAGGTTACAAAGCTGCGTCGCAGAAAGCTGTGTTAACATTATAACACTGGGTGAACAATGCAATACCTTTCAACACAACAAACAAGCCATGTGCATGTCTCCTTAAAATTATTGAGTA
>JAHWFP010132249.1:32203-46641 GCA_023313725.1 Lithobius niger | reverse complement strand
GCCTATGTTTATGTAATTAGGTCTAGATTTGTATAATTAGGCCTATGTAATTAGGTTTTGTATTAGTTATTACACTTGTTAAATGGGAACTTGAACTTGCTTATAACATATTGCACTTTGAAAATGAAATTTACACACCGTAGTTAGTTCACTACGTGAGGCTCTTGGGGCGATATTTTCGGCATGCTTTTCTCAATGCAAAAATCTCAATGATGTTGTCCATGTCCATATATTATTTCGACGCCTGGCTGGCCCCCAAGTTGCAGGGGCCCGTAAGCAATGCTTACCCAGCCTACCTGTACGTTACGCCACTGGTTGCACTACTGTTTATTTTAAAAACACGCTTTAATGCAACACTAGCCTACGCAAACTCTAATGTTTTAAAAGCTTTCTTCTCAGACTTTCTTCTATTTGTTAAACGCTTTTAAGCGTCTTTCTGCTAAAAACGTCTATTGTGTGCGCGCCGTATCTTGAGTCCTGCAAGTATTTTATGAGCGGCTACGTCTTTCTGGAGGAGGCAGCTTTAGTCGACGGCCACCATTGTTTTTGTAACCATCTTGGAAGTCACTCTGCTACTAAAAACGTAAAATCGAGTATCTGTGTTCCTTCTGCAGCGAACTCAAGATAGGCCGCGGACACTATAAGAAGGTTTTCTAGAAGTGTCTAAAATGTTTTTATTTTATGCACGCGTGTTTACAGTGGAGGTCATGGCAACCAGACCAAGAATTTGATCCGATTGATCCGGATTAATTGAAACGTCTCTTACTTAGCGCCAAAATGAAGTGGCGACTGATGATCATTGTCCTTCATATTTATCCTGGCTCCAAGTTTGATGAGGCTCTCGATGCTTCGGTAAAACCCATCCTTCGAAGCGTAATGCATGGGTGTACAACCCTTCGTGTCCTTTTCATTCAGTAGATCTTCGATGGGCACCTGTAACTGAAAAATCGCATGAAAGCATAATTTGAAACTACCATGCAGTTTAGACTATGACCGAGGGTACACGGAGGTTTCTTAAGGGGTCACCTACCCTAAAAATATTCTCCCCACACAACAAATTTTTTTAGGTTAGTCTGGTGCAATAATATGTTTTCTACGTGGTACAATTACACTTTTTTTGTTGTTAACCGAAACCTTTCATGGCTAAAAACACATTTTTGGGGAATTATTTAGCTTTGCGTACGGTTATAAGTTTCACGTTCGAATTGGATTTTCTCAGAACGCGAATATCGCTAGCGGTCAATCACTAAAAACATCATAACTATACTTAGAATTGAGATAGTGGCTTGAAATTTTTTACAGAGGTTCCTAGGTATGGTGACTACAAAGTGAACCAAAATCAAACTTCTACACACTTCCGGTGTAGTTTTTTAAAAATCCCACAATTTTGGCTATATAATTTTATAATATGCGCAAATTGTGATTATATTATAAAATATAAAAAAATTGTGGTATCAAAATTATTTTGGCTCACATGGTAGCCCTATGTCTACTGATGATTTAGAGCCCCATCTCGTTCATGTGCAACAGTTTTTGCTGCCTTTATCAAAGTAGCAGTATAAAAGTAATAAAATTTACCAAAAATGTACCGTTCTTGTACTACAACAAAAATAGAATAAATGAAAATTTAAAATATGTCCTAGACTCGTATTTCAACACACTTTAAGGTACAAAAAAAAATTATGGCTCTAAGGCAATTACACTAAAAGAAACAAATTTCCAAAGTTAGCCCTCTGTTTAGGGTAGGTGCCACCTTAATAATAATAATACTAATTTTGTCACGATAGCAACAGGCCTGGCATGGACCCTAAGATCGCTAAATGCCAGCCTGAATTACAAACAGAATCCAATCACATATAATGACATAGATTGGCCAAGTGAAGGTGAGGGGATTAGGTATTGGGACACGAATGCCTTACCACCAAGGTTAGACCTGCCAGGGACTCTAAGGACCCCGATGGCATCGCCAAACGTGTTGGACACGGGAGGTCTAGGATCGGCCCAAGTAAAAAATAAACAAGTCTTAAGTCGCTTTATCTGACGTCTACGTACCTTACGTCAATGTAGTGCTTAGAGCGCTTTAAGAACGTCCGTGTAACCACCTAAAACTACTTTCAAGTCGCTTTTTTTTCAAACCACCTCGTTATGTAGACGTAAGGAGTTGAAGCGCTTTAATAACCTACGTGTATACCCACCTAAAACCCATTTTCTACGTCGCTCTAAGGGCTGCTTTCCTTTGATTGGGTGAAACGAGTGCGCTTAAACGTCACGAAGCTAGGGTAGAACCTGTCACTTCCTAAAAACGAAGTCAGGGTGCGCCTGAACCCTGCTTCCGTACGTTACCATAATTATTACATAAATTATTCAACACTACAGCAGCTGTAGCATAACACATACGTATCCTGCAACATAATTATGGTACGCGTCATTTGTATTACATCAACGTCGTGTGAAGTTTATCAACGTTGACAAGGTATAGTGTTGATGAAAATGTTTTTGAAAAAGTGGATGTGAGGAAGAATTTTGAAAAAGAGAAGTCAAAAGTGCATAAAGTCAACACAACCCGATGTTTCGAGCTGACTCCAACACATTATCAAGGAATAAAACATAATCCACTTAAAATTGCATAAAGGTGCAAACAGACGAATGCCTAAGTCAAAACAACAATTCGAACAATTTTAAAAAAGGAGAATTAAAACAATTTTAAAGCAGGAAGAGGAGAGTGACCTCTTTGTGCTGAAATCAAGAAGAAGTGACGACTATAGGGCAGTGACACAACGTAGTATTATTGTGTATAACTCTATGGTGGAGCCAGTTACTGGGTTAGCTGCAAGGTGCACTGGTGGGGGAAACGAAGAGCGTCTTACTGAAGCCAATGCTATTAGACTGGATTTCTTAGGCCTAAAACGCTCGATTTTTGTCGATTTGTTGGCAGTTGCTGACATTTTTAAGCAAGTGGAATCTTTATTTTCCAATTAAAACCTAAGCAGCATAAGGGATTGGAGAAAACAACGGTTTTTCAAGCCTACGAAATCCACTCTCAAAGTAATGGCTTGACTAGAAGTGCCGTTGTTTAACCCACCATTTCAATCTAGTGCCCCTTGCAGGTATCTCTCTTGTAGCAATATGACGTCACTTGACGCTGATCTATAGGATTTGGAAAAGAATCTCAGTGTTTTAAATGTTGGGTTTACTACCACTTTATCAGTTCATAAAATTATTTGTTCCCAACGAGAAGTCGTAGGTGATGCTGCGCCGGAGGATTCCTCCCTTCCAGCCCTAACACGCCGCATCAACCACACTTTAAAATCGGCGGAGAGCCGCATCTGTGTGTCTGCACATAACTAAATTTTAAATGTTTGCTAGTGATTACCATGATATCAAAATTCTAAAAGAATAATGTGGCAAAAAATTAAAATGACCTTTGACCATGGTAGTAATTCAGTATACTTTGTAAAATTCTCTACGACTGTTACTTCCCATCGAATAAAATCCTAACCTAAAGCACATGCAGTAGTTGGTTTTACATAAATCTTATCAAATTCTATTAAAAACAGTTTAAATTACAACAAGAGCCTAGTTTAATACCGATAATATTTCGGCAACCACGAGTTGCATTCCATAGTGGAAAAAAACACTGAGGGTTTGGGCGAGGAATTTTTTTTATCACCTATGGAATGCAACAAGTGACTGAGAAAAATGTATGTGTACATAAACTAGGCACGAGGGATACTTGCAAAATATAATATACATTAATGCACGGTGGTGACGTTACGCCAACACATCTCAATGCTAAAAGTGTAGCTGTTATATACGGCTAATCTGAAAACCCACACACGTGACCGTGGGTTAATTTTGATAACCCACACTTTTTTGATAACCTAACACTTTTTCCGCGCTCTACACAACCCCCGCTCTAGCCGGAGTGACATGTGACATATAATGACCGACTTTGCAAAACTACCGTACACAACACAAATTCAACCAGCAAACCCCATTGCAACCAACATAAATAGACACACTTGCAACCTGCGACATTTATCGGACTAACACGAAAAAAAAAACCTCGAGTAGGCTACTATGCTAGGCCCCCACCCATGGAGAAATGGTCCAACCCGGAACCGGCAACCTTTCGTTCCGACGGTACGAAAACTACGCTACTGACACTTCCTAAACACACCTACAAACCTACGACACTCAAGCGAATAGCGCATTTTATACGCTATATCTTATTTAAACTAATAAAGTAGAAAAAAATACGGTTTTACCTTTAACACAAACGTCGGCGACTGGGACTGGATATAGGGACGTCCTCGCGTACGTGAGACTTTCGCAGACAGGAAGTTTAAACCGGAAGTTTGAGTTCAGGAATTTACGTCATGATTCACAAATAAAATTTTCAAATAAATTTTTTTTTAATCTAAAATAACTAGATATGTTGGCTCGCCGTCACACCTTAGCATTAAAACACATATCCGTGAGGTCTGGCCGTTTTACCGTGGATATTCGCTCATCTACTCGAAACGGCTCGTGCAATTTCCCTCCACCCCCTCGAGTATTGGACTAGCCGTTTCTCGCAGACGAGCGAATATCCACGATAAAACGGCCAGACCTCACGGATATCTCTTACTTATTGGAAAATTCCGTAGGTTTTTTTTTTACTTCGAATCGAAATAGCTATAGACAATGTCGAACAGGGAAATACGCACTTTCAAATCTAAATTAACACTGAAAAAATTCGTGTTCAGCTAATTTTCAACAATTATATGACTTAATCACACAACGTTTGCTTCCTCAGGCTGCTTCTTAGACTTTGAGTTTCACTGACATTCCTGTCATATTCAGAGCGCGTTCGTCGTAACAGTGCGTATTTCCCTGGTGTCTATAAATACGATGCTGCATTAGAAACAAGATAGGTGGCTAAACATTTTTTTGATAATATACTTGGCCAAAAATCGTAATAAATGGATTCTTCTACTTTACCTGCTGCATGAGTAGCGCAAATTCCTCGAGATTCCCTCCATGCATAACAATAAAATGTAAGACATTTCGATTGTTGATGTCCTTCAATTCCGTGTTTGCATGTTCACGAAGAAGGAGATGGACCGTTTTCCATAACGATTTGGACGCAGCAAGAAGGAGAGGTGTCCGTTTCTCTTTGTCTACAGCATCTATATCGGCACCCTAGAAAAAAAAAAGCACGTCGTTAACCTGCGTAATAAAAAATCCAGCATCATAAAACCTTTATGTCTATTTGCTATTACTAGGATGGATGCGGGTAGAGTCAATACCTAGATTATTTTCTCTTTCACATGCAGCAGTAAGTGTGGACTCCACTAGACGGTGCCATACGCAATTAGGCCTATAGTTGAGTGATTAGGCCTGTATTTGCGTGATTATTATCTGCGCTGCGTATCTTGAGTCCTGCATTATTTTTTGAGCGGCTACGTCTTCCTGGCAGGAGGTGGCTTTAATCGCCGGCCGCCACTGTTTTTGTTACCATGTTGGATATCAACAAGGCACTCTAATACCAAAAACGTACAATCGATTATCTGTGTTCGTTGTGTGGCGAACTCAAGATAGGTCGTGGACACTATAAGCCTGTATTTTTGTGTTTTAGGCCTATATTGTGTGATTAGGTGTATATTTGTGTGATTAGACCTATATTTTTGTGATTAGGCCCATATTTGTGTGATTAGGCCTACATTTTTGTGATTAGGCATATATTTTTATGATTTGGCATATATTCGTACAGCTTTTAGGCCTACCATTAGCGAATATTTACTAAGTAATCTTCAGGTACCTAGAAAGGCATAACTAGCACCACGGCCGTAGCTAGCCCCCTTGGCACCCCGGAGAGGGCCCCCCCCCTGTAATTCACAACAAAAGAGCGAAAGAGACATATTTTGGGAAGAGGAACAATGTTGGCATAGTGGAAAAGTTTTACCTGTATGATCCATCACCGTTCTTTGAACGGTATATCAAGGAAGCATTCCGCAGGTGCAGGAATGGGCTGTTCTAGAATATTTACAGCTAATCTCGTTCCTACTTCGTGTGTTGCCGAATTTACAAGAATTAGCACACTTTTCCCAATCTCTTACCTCTTCTATCAAATATTCAACAATTTCCAAGTGATCAAACATGGCGGCACAATGAAGAGGTGTCATTTGTTGGACATCCGCTATGGTCAAACAATGGTGCTTCTCTTCCGGTTGTAACATAAACATCTGTTTAACAATGTCTAGGGCACCTTGGGAGCAAGCCAGATGGACAGGTGTGGAGAGGTTGTGCTGTTGGCTACTGATCTTGGCGCCATATTCCAAGCACAATTTAACAGCCTGCAATGAAGATTAATATGAGAGTACAACAGAAATCAACGAAAAGACAAATTGGCTGCATTAGGAAATAGGTTTGCGTGAGAATTTATTTGGAAATGCAACGCGTTGGTGCTAATCAGCCTCGGGTACGTGTATAGGACATGCCGACTCCGATTCAGAATCTGAAGTTTACTCTGATGCTGACAATGAACCTGATATTGAAGGTGAGCACAGATGGGATTCGTAAAGTTCAGTTTGGTGACAGCTTGTATTGGTGCTGATGTTGTCAAAAAATTAAAACTTGACACATGAGAAGTTCAAGGCATAATTAAGTGGTACATTTGTCATTATCACTTGATCGTTTGAGGTTTAAGGTAAGGTTGAACTGGTTTCAGGTTCTGAACTTAAGTCAGAACGGCCAAGGAACAGGGGAAAATTAAAACTTGACACACGAGGAGTTCACAACATTATTAAGAGGGACATTTGTGCATATCACTTGATTGTTTGATGTTTAAGTTAAGGTTTAACAGGTTTAAGGTTCCGAACCTAAATAAGAACGGAAAAGGAACAAGGGCGTACTGGGAAATGGTGAACGTAGGCCGCTTTCGTCGCATTTTGTAGAAATCGGCCACAACGAGAAATACCAACAGGCCGCCTACGGGTCCTCTGAGCGTAGGCCCCCTGGGAAACCCTCCGTTTTCCCATATGGCCAGTACGCCCCTGGAAAAGAACATTAATAACTTTGCTGTAAGGTTTCAGATACCACAGCTGTAACGTTTCACGTGTGGACTAAAATAACAGTTAGGGTCGCTGTCGTTTTAGTCCACGTGAAACGTTACTAATGAATTCACCTTAGACACGTCCATAAAACTTAAATCATTGCAACCTCAAAACACTGTGCTTTAAAAAACGGGAAGAAAAGATTAGTGTGTTATTATGTGAGTTTTTAGTGCAGTATAAATCATACAAGAGCCCAACTTTAAAAAACGTTGAGGCCTAAAAACAAAGGAGTGTGATGGTGGCCCATCCATATTGTCACTTATATATATCAGTACTAACATCCAATGCTCCCTGCCTCTGACTCCTTGCAAGGTGCACAGCATTCTCCTGGAGTGCTTAGCACAGAGACCGATGATAGGGCTGCTGCAATGAAGCCGTGTAAGCAGTGAGCTCCTATTTGTAACATTATAATAACCTAATAACCAAGTAAACTCTTTGTACACCATCTAAAGAGAATTTACTTAAATGTGGGATGAATCGGTCCCCATCCTCACAGGAGGAATTATAATATGGTTTTGTTTTACTGTGTTCAGGTTATGGGCTAGATTTTATTGTCTATATTGGTAAAATTTAATGCCAGTTGGCTTAGAATTATCGTACATTAGATACACATGTAGCCTCCTACCTCGCACATAAGCTTCTACTAATTTTGGCTTTCTTTCCAGTACTATTTTTCATTCAATTCATCTCCTTTCTTTCCATCACCCTATTAATGATAATGAATGATGCGATTTTACGATTTTTCAGTGGTAATATTTAACCGAGTAGAACACACCAATAATTAGCTTACAAACATATACAAAAGTAAAAATGCCAAACACATTACAGCAGTTAACGTTTCACATGGACTAAACACTATAACATTGTGGCATCTGAAACCTTACAGGAAACTTTTATTAGAGTTCCTTTCCTATTTGGACTGCAGTTCAGTTAAACCTTACCTTATAGACTACATATCATAATTGTCAGCGCCAATCACGTTGACAGTCTGATTCTGACTCGGAATATTGAGTCGGATTCGGCGTTCACTGTACGTTTACCCTAAAGATTGAGATACCAGTTTAGCCTATCTGATCTGCCAGGTCATTTTCCCACACAATGATCCGATGCCAGTGTTCATCGGCTACCAAACTCGTACCCGATGATTGCTCTTCAACTACTATGTGAAAAAAAATTGTTGACGAGACCATTTTGTAAAATATGGTCTTTGACCTAAAAGTCAACTTGGGATTTCTCATCTTTGTTAGTATAATTCAGAAACCTCAGCCTAAAATTTGACAATTAAAAGCTAGACAAACAAATTCCCTTTGTTTCCCTTTAAATTAAAAGCTGGTTACGAAGATGCTACTTAATTTCTAATTTAAAATAAGGCAAACCCTTTTAGATCTAAAGTTATCGATGATTTAAGTAACTCTTTTTGGCCTAGGCTTGAAATACCACAACGCCCCTTTGTCGAAAAAGTCGTCATTTTCAAAACACCCACAAAAATTATGTCACATTTCTACAATGGGTGCCCCCCCCCCCCGCCCCCACACCACATGCAGCGGCATCTGGGTAACTGTCTTTAGCAACAATTCGTTTAGTGAATTTTGCCCTATGTACCAAGAGGATTTGTTGACGACTGTGTGATATTGTATTTAGAAACACCCCTCATCCCTGTGTTATAATTGTCACAATACATAAGCCACATACCCCGAACGTGACGTAATTTATGGAGGACCCCTAAGAGAAAACACGGATTACTACGTCTAACTAACTTAAACCAGAATGCAAATATCGATCCAACAATATTTTTGCTCGCCGGTCCAACACCGATGTCAGTAGGTCAATCTCTACTAGATGGCACACTGCAAGACCGAATATTCAAAAAATTTATGTTGTCTAAGTTTGTGTTTTAACACCACTGTGTATGGTTACCAGAAAAAGAACTGTACAGAGATGGCCGATTATTCAAGGCACGAGATCTCCAGCAAGTTTAGACTTACTGCCTGAGCAGTTGTGTGTATTTTTACCCCAGTCTCACAGTATTTAGATACGAGGTAAGAAGCCAACGTTTCTTTACGTCAATGAAATGTATTGGCACACGGCTATTTGTCTTTATTGCAAAATATCAAAGACGTCGTGGTATCGAAGACATCATATCAAAGCAGTCGTCGTGATTTTGGTCTCAGACAATCTCCCTAAGCGTATGTAAACACGTAAAAATGCTCTGCCACCTAGTAATAAATATGACAACCTTCCCAGAGCTGTGTGGTCAATAGAGCAGTGACACGACGTAGTATTGTTGTATATAACTCTATGCTGGAGCCTTAATGGGTTAGCTGCAAGGGGCACTGCAGAGAGATACAGAAGGGCGTCATACTGAAGCCGGATGCTGTGAAGAGTGATTTCTTAGACCTAAAACGCGCGATTTTTGTTGTTGGAGAAAACAACGTTATTTTAAGCCTAAGAAATCCGCTCTTCCTTTGTTTTTCCCTCCATTTTTATGTAGTGCACCTTGTAGTTATGCCAAGGATGCTTCCATATATATTTCATATATGAAATATATATGGAAGCATCCTTGGTTATGCCCTTCAAAACCCATACTGGTGCCAATATGGCGGCAAATGTCACTGCTCTATAGTCCAAGGCCCAAACATGCCAGTGATTTACAGGGAATAACCCTGTGCCCCCTAAATAACGTCATCATGCTGGCAGTACACTACAGAATAAAACTGGTATATGGCAATAAAATGGACACACAAAAACAGAAGCATTTTGAACTGTAAAACCCACGCCATCTTTCAGATTTTACCTGTATATCACCCCCATTCACTGCAGAATGTAGTGGATCATTTCCCTCTGCGTCGTGAAACGTCATCATCTGTAACCTGCTGCATCCGATGGATTCAGCTAAAACAAGTAAAACAAATGCATTTTAATATGACTGTCGAATACAGAAATAAATAGACACAAAACACTAATTAATGATATTGGAAATAAGCTGCCTGTGAAAATCATACACTAGAAATAACGTGTTGCATTTTAAGCCACTTTTTTGCACTTTCATTTCCTTCGAGTGACATGTCCAGGAATCGAACGAGTTACGTAACCAGTCCAGAACCAGATCACTGTCATACCGCCTTTACCAATACGGCAGTGACGAGCCAATGGACTAGGGACCATATAAGCGGCATGGCAGTAATTTAGTGTGCAGGGACTTGTAGGGTGCATGATGTGAAGTACGGATGCAGAATATACTGTAAACCCTCTTAATTTGTGTTCGGGTCCTCAATTGTAGCTGGTCTTTAATTATAGCCAGGTGTTTTCCCAATCATGAATTAGTAGTATGGTTGTAGCCGGGTAAAAATAACTTGATTTTGAAAACATTGTATAAAAGAGGACGTCTGTCACGTAGACAGAAGACAGATACCGTATCCAAATTAAAGAGCAATGGTAAGCGAATTCGTGTAATATTATTTAGCGTTTTTAATGTCAGTTTGTATTGATACCATAAATTTCCTTTCTAAATGTTGTAGTAACCGGATCTCTAGTTGTAGGCGGGTTAAAATGGTTTGATTTTTTAGCCAGTAGCCGGACTACAAGTAAAGGATTTACATTAAAGGAAATGAAAGGGGCGAAACCAAAACAGCTTTCGTATTACAAATCTGTATTTGGATTGAGTGTTATTAACTTTTCAATTACACCTATGACAATCACTGTAACTCGTTTTTCAGTCCTCTAGCAGACAACACCGTTAAGGTTGCACCATTTGACATGAAGGAGATAACGCATGTAACTAGTAAGCCAACAGCAGGCGTTGGCACAGTTTGTGGCATGAATGCCCTTTCCACCCAGTGACGATTACCGCCAAGCGGTCTGGGCCAATCCACCCCTCACCTTGACCAATATCAGGATGCTTGAAATCACATGAAGAGACACGAGTTTTCAAAGTATTTATCAGACAGAAGATGGCGTTTGGCAACAACGTGGTAAGACTTAAGCCACAGTCTTGACGCATTGTTGCCAAACACCATCATCTAAAATATGATTTGGACATTTTCATAAACTGACCGAACAACTCACCGACCGATTACACAAATACCGAACGCTTCCACTAAAAAGTGACGTCACGCTTAAGTCTTTTATGAATGGACTCAGTCGCAAGAATGAGTACAATGGGGACCAGGACCAGGAAAGAATTGTTTTTGCTCACCATCATTTACTCACTAATCACCCATGCATTGCCACGGGTGTTGCTAAGCACGGTTACATGAAATAACAGCAGATAAAAGCGTTTATTACTTATAACCGAGTGACCAGTTCCACTTTTTAGATTAGTGGGATACTGTGTGACGAGAATCTCTGGCCATTTGTTAATTATGTATACGTAAAAATAATCCTAGCTATAAGAACTACTGCGGGCCTGCATCTTTAGTTGGTGGTTACAGCGTGATGAGTACGATGCTTCAGCGGTGACGTCACAATGAGATATTAGAATATTCACCGAGCGTTTACGAAATTTGATGAGATGGGGCTTCAGCCTTTTTGCAATTCAGCCATTGTTATAGTATACTGGAATGGTTCTTCTCTTTGGATGGTAAAGAAGAAAATTGAAACGGCAACTAAAATCAAGAATTTATAGGGTTTAGGAGGAGAATTTGTGACTCTAAAAAGTCACTATAGAGCAGTGACATTTGCCGCCATATTGGCACCAGTATGGGTTTTGGAGGGCATAACTACAAGGTACACTACATAAATATGGAGAGAAAAACAACGGAAGAGCGGATTCTTAGAATAACGTTGTTTTCCCCGACAACAAAAATCGCGCGTTTTAGGTGTAAGAAATCACTCTTAACAGCATCGGCTTCAGTATGACGACCTTCTGTTTCTGTCAGCAGTGCCCCTTGCAGTTAACCCGTTAAAGGCACATAAATCCCTCCGTTCTGGCCGCTTTACTCTGCGTCACCTACGCTCAAAACGACCGCAGCGCGCATTGCTCTAGACACTAGTCATACTCATTTCGGGGCCGCTGCAACGTGACACATCGTACGACCAAGTCGCACTCTTGAGCGAAGGATTAATTATCCTTCCTCCAAGGCCGCGGCTTGCCAGCGATGTGGCGGGAGTTATATACCGCTCGGACCGAGCCGTTTAAAACAAGCCTAATAACATTCACGCGCCACTACTGACATCTGAATCGTACCCTTAGACCAGCAAATGAAAGGTTAATCAGTTTATATAAAACTATTTCCGGTAATGTATCGAGTGAAACTGTTAAAATATACCGGAGGGAGTTATGTGCCTTTAAGGCTCCAGCATTCGTATTCGTAAGAAAAAAGTGGCAGGCTGCAAATGTGCCTATTTATGTTTTGCAAAGTCAGTCCTTATATGTCACATGGCGGAGCAGGGGTTGTGTAGACCCCGTAAAAAAAGTGTTAGATTATCTAAAAGTGTGGGTTATCAACATTAATCCACGGTGACGTGTGTGGGTTTTCAGATTAACCGTATATAACGACTACACTTTTTGCGTGGGGATGCGTTAGTGTGACGTCACCGTAGTACAATAAAGGGTTGTATACAACATACTTACCTCCTCGCATGATACACTCCAGAGTCTTCGCTGAAGCATTCTTCGCTGCTTCATGGATCGGGTAGTAGCCATTATTGCAGGTGATAATGATGCAACACTTGTAGTGGGATAGCTGCACAAGAAAGACACAGTTAAACAGATAAATTAACTATTAGAAAACGAACTCGTTTGATGCTATAGGCAGTTATGTGGAAAAAATTGCAGACATTACAAAATAAAGCAATGAAGTACTTTTTGGAAAGCGATTGAACAAAATACAAAAATAGAGAATAAAATTATGCCTGTTAGGCTAAAAATAATGTCATGGAGCAATTCCTATGATATGAGGGGGACAAAGTTATATTGTACTGACTAAGTTTAATTCAATTCCAATGAATTGAAAAATATTAGGAGTACTTTTGAAATGAAAAGAGAAATAATAAAGTGAATATTAACAACATAACATATAATAACCATACACAATAATGTGTCTGTATTATTATGAATTTGATCTAAGACCTGTTTAAAATAGTATTTTGAAACCGCCAATCTTTTTACTTCGCATTTTTTTTACTGATTTTGTATTGATACTATTTAATTGTAAAACACTTGCTATTCACGCGTTTGACTGTTACAAATGTATAATTTTTTTTTGTAATTAAACTTTTGAAACTTGTGGTTATCAAATTCGGCACATACGAGTTAATGCTTTTGTGTACTGGTTTGCTGGTATTACAGTTATTATTATATGATATTATTATTATTATTAGTAAAAACATCATTAAAAGCATACAATGTGCATGTATATGTGCTTGTTTGTACCTTTACTCCTCTGGATCTAAGGCACCCACAATAATAAGAAATAGCGTCAAATGAAAAAAAAATTAAATTACGCTTCGAATAGGCATATTCTTATCGCTGTTACTTGATTTTTTTACCCTCAAATATGTAAAAAAAAACTTCTCAGGATGAAACCTGCTCAAGATGACAAAGTTCTATCCGGCGAACTAATCACAAATAATCTTGACCAAAAAAAAATCGTAAAACGACGATATTTTGGATCATACTAAGCATCAGCAAAATAACGTACAGATCTCAGAATTGGCAAGCTCCCACTCCCTGGGCGCAAGAAAAAAGGAGACATGTAGGATTTAAAAGGTGGTCAAACAGGCGCATTTCTGAAGGACGGTGCGTGGATTGAGCGAGCACAGCAAGTGAATAACACGTTGTAGTACATTATAACGTGTTTCTCGCCTCTTTCTCTCGATCTTTCTTTTGGCAATACTCTCACCTTTAAATTCAGGAGTATTAAGCATACAGACATGTAAGCAAACAACCAATTCATACGGTTTGAACAACTTACATAACACGCAGACGTGCTACGGAATGTGATGAACGAACTGTGATCAATAGTTAGCTTGCCTCCTGATCGGAGTGTAATTAAGGTGCAGGAAACGAATCAAGAAGACGAAGCCAATTAGACATGCGAATAAAAACAAGTCAATAATTCGGTACCTACGAAAATACAGGGAGTGATACCTTCATCAGAGAGGTTAAAAATAAATATAATATAAAAATAAAAATGAAAAACACCTTACATTTTGCCATAAGTGGGTAGCCTAAGCATTCTTTACTCTGCTTTCCTCCTTTAGGGCGCGTTTACGCAGCGACTCACCTTTGCATTCTCGCAGCTAGAACCATAGATTAGAAAGTTAACTAGATATACCGTCTTATTTCTTCCCGTCCTACGCGGAGCTCTGGCGGTAGTTGCGGCTTCTAATACCTCTGCT